>JAXIVJ010003268.1:5000-96423 GCA_036785665.1 Chirona hameri
CGTGACCAATTATTTTCGCGAAACTTATTCGTTATCGCCCAGCAAGCTAGTAGCTGACCCTTCTATTATATATTATATTTCCAAAAACTTACATAGCATGGATTATTCTTCTTGTAGAGTTATTCAACCATTGCAATTATACAAAGCATGCTGCTATAGCACTCATTTATATAAATTCCAGCGGCTGAGGGACTAGTCTAAAACTGATTGCTGTTTGAACACAGCATATTGATGGATGTACCCATGACGTCACACTATTCGCTGCCTTGACTGAATTTTATATAAGGCCTTGGCATGAGTGGTGAAGGAATGGATGAGCTTGACATTCAATTATAGCAGAAGCCAATCTTGTCATATATGTAACATATACATGATATGGCAGAGCTAAAAGTTGGTACAGTGGTGCACGCAAGATTCCATTTGATGGGGCGGGGGTCAGAGCCCTAAGAGCGGGCCCCTTTGTATGCGGGCCACACCCGTTAAAAAAAACTTCGCGGATTTCGGTCACTTGATTTTGAGCGGGCCCCTACAGCATGGGATCTGAGACATGATAAATCAATGTCGTGTATGGTGACTGCGTGTGCTTCTGATGTGCGAATTTTAGGTGCGTGTTCTACTGATGTGCGGTACAACTGCCGAGAGTTGACGAAATGAGGTCAATGACAACACGCAGTAGTGGTGACTGGTGAACCGATGCGATATTTTCGTAGCAGGTATGTATGATCAGTTGGCGCGATACATGGCTGATTTTTACAACATACTGCATCGCAACAAATGTGAAGACGGTCTTGCGTATGACTTGGGAAGACATAATTCCAACGGATCCAGGGCCTGGTGTCAACCAATTGCTGCATACCTGTCTAGAAGCTGCGCACACGCTTTCTGGAGTTCGGTCAAAATGAGAGAAGCACGGGGAACAGATCGCGTCAAAAAATTTCAAACGTCGTAACAACTAGTTTTTTTTCTCGGGGGATCTACCCATTGTCTTTGGTGGTCTTGGATACTCAAAATCATCGGTCCCTAGGTACATCCCTAGTATTGACGATGAAACGTAACATGAGCCAAATAGCGAAACATTTTATTTTATCAGTGAAGTTGAGCGTTACAATATTATTTGGCTGCGCCCATAGATGTTTGAGGTGCTTATGCGCAAATTGTAGTGTAGATAGGAACCGCGTTTACACGGAACTTTATATTCTCTAGGCATTAATTAATTATCTCTTCGGAAATTGAGGCAATTTTAGAAATTGGGCCAAATTATGACGTTTTTTTCTTTCTAACCTCTCAGATTCATGTCCCCTACAGGTTTAAAAGTCCCAGCCTTTGGACGTCAAAGTCCCGCATAAACTACGCTAGGCTACGTTCGCGATCGGAATAGGAATTAACTCTGGAGGCGCTGGGGGGGGGTTTGCCCCCCCCCCCTCCTTAGTTTTTTCCCGCCATAATCAGAAAACGGATATAGATATCTTCTTGAAACTTTCAACAACTTTAAAACAAAAAAATAGTCTGAATGTTTTTAAAAGAATGGATGGATTTACGAGGTCAGGCCCCGCGCAAAGCATAGCATGTTGCGCAGGCCCTAACCCCACCACCTGATCAAGCAATTCCTGGCGTTCGGCAGAATTTAGAAGCGAAAGTTTTACGTGCCCGACATACCTGGACACGGTCCGCCCCGCCCTCTGACGTCACCTGACCTTGAGTGTGACCGCCGCCACCGGCCACAGGCCATCCCAGTCAGCGGCAAATAGCGAGCGCCGAAGCGACTCGAACCCGGGCTGCCACTACCAGGTGAGGTCAGAAGTCCAGCGCTCTCCCAACTGAGCTACAGGGGCGGACATTGACATGAATAGCTAAGCTACGTTTTGGCAAACAATTGGGTCCCGGCCAGGTCAGGTCAGGTCAAATGACATGACCACCAAACAACTTCTAGGTAGCATCGCCGGCACAATGGTTAATCGAGCGACATAAAACTTATGGCACGTCATGAGGTTATTAGGGACTACAATATCTCGGATGTTTTTATATCGGCGACCTAAGGTCAAGTTATAAAATCATGACCTTTTCTATGTAACCCTAGGGGAAAAACGCATATTTAACAGTTGTAAAGGGATAAACTTAGTTCATGTTTGCTCTAGCCACTAGTTTTAGCCAGGGACTAGACCTGACCGGGCCCCATATCACGTCTCTGCCAGCACCGGGCCTTGATCGGACCCCTACCAGGAAGGGGCCCCTACCAGTAACTGGCCCGTATGATTTTAAAAAAATGCAAGGAGCGGGCCCTGTTGTGATCGGGACCTCGTCCTGACCGGGCCCCATATCACGCCTTTGCCGGCGACTCTGCCTCGATCGGACCTGACCACTATCGGACCTGACCAAGACCGGACCCCTACCAGAAACGGGCCCGTATCAAGAATATGCAAGGATCGGGCCCTGTTGTGACCGGGCCTTCGTTTTGACCTGGCCCCATATCACGTCTTTGCCAGCACCCGGCCCCTGCCTCGATCGGGCCTGATCAAGACCCGGCCTCTACCAGGAACGGGCCCGTGTCACCAGAACGTGACCGTATCAAGAATTTGCAAGGACCGGGCCTTGTTGTGACGGCCGACGGGGCCCTTGTCCTGACCGGGCCCCATCCTGACGGGGATGCGGGCCCGCCTTTGCGAGCACCGGGCTCCTGCCTCGATCGGGCCTGACCAAACCGGGCCCCTACCAGGGACGGGCCCGTATCAAGAATTTGCCTGGACCGGACCCTGTTGTGACCGGGCTCTCGACCTCACCGGGCCCCATATCACGCCTCTGCCAGCACCGGGCCCTGTCTTGATCGGGCCCATACCAGGAACGGGCCCCTACCAAGAAGGGGACCGTATCAAATAATTTGCAAGGAGCGGGCCCTGTTGTGTCCGGGCCCTCGTCCTGACCAGGCCCCATATCACGCCGTTGCCAGCACCGGACCCCTGCCTCGATCGTGCCTGACCAAAACCGGGCCCCTACCAGAAACGGGCCCGCATCAAGAATATGCAATGATCGGGCCCTCGTCCTGACCGGGCCCCATACCACGCCTTTGCCAGCACCCTTGCCTGGATCAGACCTTACCAAGACCGGGCCCCTGCCAGAATACGGATCCTTTTGATGCGGGCCCCTCATACATTTCGGGGGGGGGGGGGGTCAGCTGACCCCTTTGACCACCCCACCCCCCCCCCCCCCCCTGCGTGCGCCACTGGGTTGGTATACCAACTTTTAGCTGCCATATCATAATTGCATTTTCTACAAAGAAATTAAGTACCTACATTTTTGCTGTCTCTGTGCTAACAGAACAAATAATGAAGTCCAGCCTCTTGACCGGAATAAAAATATCGCCAGACCACGAGATAAGAATAAGCCAATATGCAGACGATACGATTATTTTCTTAGATGGATCTGAAAGTTCTATCGCAGGAGCTATCACCGAACTGGTGAGCTTTAGTCGACAGTCTGGTCTCAAAATACATTTAGAAAAAACGTCCTGTATGCCAATAGGCATATCATCAGGAGAGCAACACAGTGCAGAACACAGTATAAGGGTTGTGAATGAGCTCAAAATTTTGGGGATAACATTTGACTGGAACGTCGCGAACGTAGCAGCAATATTTAAAATAAATTTATTGCGATTAAAAAAGAGCTAGAGCAATGGAACAGGCGAAACTTGTCACCGATCGGAAAAATATGCATCGTGAAAAGTTTACTGCTCTCAAAATTGGTCCACATGTTCATGGCATTACCCAATCCGTCTGATAAATGCCTTACAAATCTTGAAAGGATGCTTTTCTGTTTTGTATGGGGCCATACAAAAGACAAAATAAAACGAACGAGGTTAATACAACCGTTTTTTGAGGGTGGATTAAAAATGGTTCATATAGATAGCTTTATTAAAAGCATGAAACTGACATGGCTAAAGCGTATGCATACATCATGCTCAGAATGGGTTGTGCTCGCTGCGCAAGCACTTACTGAACTCGATTTACTTTTAACATACGGGACTAAAAAACTCAGTTTGATAAGTAATAAGACTACAAATCTGTTTTACAAAGACATGCTTGATGCAATAATTAAGTTTGATAAAGGATATAAACCATGCAACGAGGAGATTGTAACAGATAATATATGGTTCACGAACTGGACCAAATACGAAACATCGATAGTCAACAAATGGGATGACAAAGGTCTTAAGTCTATCGGGGATTTATATAATCCGAATACAGGTGTCATCTACATCCAGCATGACCTTGAAACAGTGTATGGAATATACATGACATTTCTGTGTTACGCGTCCTTAGTTCGCAGCCTTCCCAAGAGCCGGCAGGGACGAATAGACACGGATTGGATTACAAAACCTAACATTCCATATAAAATAAATTTAGTGTTGAATCATAGGACATTTTTGAGGCATGCTTATAGCACATTTGTTGAAAGAGTAGCTGATAATAATATTCGATCGAACCAGCGTCTTGAGGGAAAATGGATAGCCGATATTGGAAACTATACAGACGGGACCGTACAGAGAGCTGCTTCAGCAACTATGTCAACCTTTCTGATTTACCTTCACTACAAAGAATTTATACAACAAACAAACCTATTCATTAGCAATGTATCACAATCAAACATCTGTTCTGTTTGTAAGTACAGTGTGGAAACAATATTGCATTTATTCTGGGAATGCCCTAAAACAAAGATATTTATTAAAGAAATACTGTCACATTTAAAGGAGAATTATAAGGTCAGAGTTAACATTGATGTAGACACATGGTTCTTTCTAAATGATCTGTCAAATATCAACATTCTCGTAGTAACATTAATCAAGGCTTCTATACATAAGCGAGTACGTATTGCATGAGCGCGTCTCAACCATGTTTGGAAAAAATGATGCAAAGTCTGAAACTCGAGGGTGTTAAAGAATATATGATTGCAAGGTCAAAGCACAAGGCATGTACCTTCGAGCAGAAATGGGGTGACCTTAAAAAGCTGGTTGCTTGAGTCAAATCGTTTATTAAAGCCGGTCGGCCGACCGGGCGCGCGATTCGCCAACGTAACAGTTGACGGGTCGTGCGCCTGGCCGGCTGCCTTGTGCATCGTCCCGCGTGGTTGTACGCATTGTAAACGCGAGACGATGTGGGCGGGGCGCGGCCGTCCCGTCTGGAGCGCCGGGGAGGTATTCCACAGCTCTCCCCGGCCGGGGCGGTAACCCCGAGACCTCCCCGGAGCCGGGACGGTATTGCCGATGTTACTGGTGCCTTGCTTGCTTGATTTTTTTTTGCTGAATTCGTTCCAAAGGATATGAAACTTAATTTCTTCTTAGCTCAAATTACATGTCATTTTAACCATATATCGTTGAGTCCTTTCTTTGTACTTAAAAATGTTTTTTTTAATCGTTTATTCATACACAGCAGACAATAAACATTACACTACAGAAACAATACGTACTCGCTATTTTTCTACTCTACTTATTTGTGTGGCCCGTCTGGCCAAGCCGAGACACACAAATAAGTAGAGTAGAAAAATAGCGAGTACGTATTGTTTCTGTAGTGTAATGTTTATTGTCTGCTGTGTATGAATACACGATTAAACAAAAAAAAATAAGTACAAAGAAAGGACTCAACGATATATGGTTAAAATGACATGTAATTTGAGCTAAGAAGAAATTAAGTTTCATATCCTTTGGAACGAATTCAGCAAAAAAAATCAAGCAAGTCTGCTTTCTTAGGAGGGGGGCGGGGGGACGTCCCCCCAGATCTTTGAACGGGGAGGGGGGGGGGGGGGGACGCTCCCCCCCCCCCCGTCCCCCGCCGGCGACGCCTATGGTTGTAGGCGTCCATTCTAATATAGTTTGTTGCTGTTGTGAAACGTGCAACTGAAATAGAAACTCTCCTCTTGAGTTACTTCATGGTGGTTACAAAGATGCTGAACAAATCTTCAGAAGGTAATATTTACTTTTTTGACAACAAAGAACAATGACATTCTCAAGCGTTCAACTATCCATCGTCTTCCGTGGAAGGCAACACTGGGGGGTTGAAGGGAACAGTTATATTAAATATATTAAATATAACTGTTGTATTAACTGTAATATTATAAACATATATTAAAGGGAACAGTTCACCTTGTCAATGGGGTTTTGAGTTGAGATAGCCAAGCTGTTCTCCATGCTCGAACATTAACTTGAAAAGCTTTCACATCTTCATAGAAACCCCTTAATTAATTAAAATTGGCTTACCGGAGTCCTAGAAGCCGGAACGAGTATCCGTCGTCTCTCCCATCGCTGATTGGCTGATTTGACGCATGATTATGACGTATGGCTTGGGCAATAAGTATTATAAGCATTGCAATATATAGCGCAGGACAAGAACATGCTGTTTCAGTACCTTATTCTTTTCATTGCACGAATTAACTTTGAGAGATATATCGTGATAATCGTCTATAAACACTTTTCTCAGCACGTGCAGTCTCAGTTTCGCACGTGCAGAAGTTGTCATGATGACATTGCGTGCTTCTTAGCAATCTGATTTCGCATTAATTAACTCCATTCAGAGGAAAAACTGAATTGGAACCAAACAACTGACATTATAATTTGCTTTTTTCGCGTTCATATGTATTTTTATGACTTACTAGGAACATGATAATTCATTTCTAGCTTCTCTCAATCATTTCTGAGCCTTTTTGAAGCTGAACAGTTATATCCAAACAAAATATTCTTATCCCTCATACTGGGTACATTTTTTAATTCATACAATAGTTAAATAGTGGTTTGTGTGAGCTGTGGGTCATGTAATCCTAGAAATATAATCTTTAGTGAACGACCTACGCCTTAAAACGTAGTTACTTGCACTAACTACGCTATCGAACTATCGCGCCCACTCTGCTTATGCATCACGTCTGCCAGTTGCTATCCAGTTGCTATCTGGCACGCTCACCAGTCTGCCTGAGTAAACAGAAGGGCCCGTAAACACTGGACATTCCACGGTTCGGACTACGGCACATATGCGCCCGGCTCCGACCTGCAGCCGTGTCTGTGGCGTCTGCGGTGAGCGTCTCGAGCTGGCGGCCGCTGCTGCCCCGCCATGACCCGGTGTGCCGCGCTGCTGCTGCTGCTGCTGCTCTGGACCGGGACGCTGTGTGATACCCAGGAGGGACCTCCGCCCGCTGACCTGACCGGCCCCGGTGCCGGATGCGGTCTGAGCAGCACCCTGGACCTGCTGTGGGCAGGTATCGGTCGGATCGTCCGCTCAGCCGTGGAGCCACCCATCGCCGGACTGGACGGCCGGCTGACTAGTGTACAGGTTCAGCTGAACAGTGTGAGATCCGAGCTGGAGGATCAGGTAGAGAGCTCTGAGACGAAGCTGGAGGCCCGCGTAGAGAGTGCTCAGAAGCAGCTGGAGACCAGAATGGACGGTATCCAGTCAGAGCAGGCGGCCCAAACTCTGGAGCTAACTGGACGACTGAGCCAGATCGAATCTGCTCTGGATGGAGTCCAGTGCCAGCAGCGGCCGGCCAGAGACTGTAGTGACCTGCCGGCCGGAGCCACCAGCGGCGTCCATCTGCTGCAGCCGGGTCTGAAGCAGCAGGTGCCGGCCTTCTGCGATCAGGACACGGACGGTGGCGGCTGGATCATCATCCAGCGGCGAGCAAATATCGAACCCAGACAGGACTTCTTCCTCGGCTGGGCGGCGTACAAGTGGGGGTTCGGAGAGCTGGACACCGAGTTCTGGTGGGGGTTGGAGAACCTGTGGTTGATGACCTCCCTGCTGGACCGCCGCTACCAGATCAGAATCGACATGGAGGACTTTGACGGCGAGAAGCGGTACGCTGTGTACCAGGGCTTCAGAGTGGCTTCGGAGGAGGACGGCTACCGACTGACGGCGGAAAACCACACGGGAAACGCCGGGGACAGCTTCAGCGCGCATTCCGGCAAATTGTTCTCCACCAAAGATCGAGACCAGGACACCTTCAGCAAGGGAAGCTGCGCAAAGAACCACAAAGCAGGCTGGTGGTATGGGTACTGCCACTCGTCTAATTTGAATGGTCGCTACCTGTCCGGTAACCACTCTAGCTATGCTGATGGAGTCAACTGGTATAAATGGAGAGGTCACCATTACTCACTAAAATCGGTGGAGATGAAGATCAAACCATCAAAGAAACTGTGAACTGCAGTTGAGACTGTAGTCCTATTTCACACAGTTTTATTTGCATCAAGCTAGGTCGTTTGAGTCTTGAGACCACCGTGTGATTTTGTATTGATAGATCGTTTAGAAATGAAATAATTTGTACGTACACCAATACAAAGTATTACCCCGGTCACCAGTCGCTGCTTGAGTGTTGCCTGTTGTGGTAATGACGCCAAAACTTCAACTCTTAAAAAAGTAAATAGGGCACAGCCATACAACCTATTCAGATTCAGTCACCAATTTTAACAACGTTGCCCGAAAGTTGCCTGTAAGTCAAAACCGACGAAGCGTTACCAGAAGACGGGTCTATTTTGACATGTTAATAGTTAATATAGACTGGGATGATCAATAACATCGTAATATTTTGTTAACGTAAACTATGGCCGAAATGAAAGAATCGAGCTTTCATTATTACATCTTTAGATTTCATTGTTTGCGTTAAAAAAATGGCATGTTATTGATCATCCCAGTCTATGTTCACTTCAACATTACGTATGGCATCATTGGCAAGCACGCCCCCGTCCGGACTGTGCGCATCCGCAATGCACGGGCACCGCCGGTGAGTGACTACACCAAACTGCTCATGTCTCGCCGCCACGCAGCGCTCGCCGTCGGCGGTCACGGCTCAGCCGATTACACAACTCTAAACCGTGCTGTGCGATCAGCTATTAGGCGCGACACGTGTCTTGATATGCAGAGGCGGATCCGTGAGGAAGGTTTTCACTCAGCACGGTTTTCGTCCTCGTCATTCGACGGAAACCGCGCTCATATCCATTTCCGACCATATCCTCTCTGCCAATGACCAGGGAGAAATGTCTCTTCTCTGCCTGCTGGACTTGGGCAAATGTTTCGATGTGATAGACCATTCCAAACTTTTGACGAAATTACAGCTACATGGAATTGATACGTCCTGATTTTCGGCTTACCTTCTAGATCACACCCAAAGTGTCAGCTTCACTGACAATTTGGGAAATATGAAAAGATCTGCACCGCTTTCCAACAGCATCGGCGTCTTTCAAGGCTCTGCTCTGGGCCCGCTACTTTACTGCATCTTCGCTAACGACCTTAGTCTGTTTGTCGAAGACGCGGTTGTCGTCCAGTATGCTGATGACACACAAATTTTGGTTAGTGGTACGAAATCGGAATTAACGTCATAAATAAGATGGAAGAAGTCCTGGCTTCTCTCGACTTTTGGTTTCGAGCTAGTGGGCTCAAAGTCAATGCTGGCAAGACTCAACTGATGCTATTGGGAAGCCCTCAAAATCTACGAAATGCCCCAGTTTTACCGTAAAATTTCGCGATCACAATCTTCTTCCCGTTTCGGAAGCCAAGAACCTCGGAATAATCTTTGATCCCACCCTCAGTAAGACGCGCACATATCCGCAGTCATTAGTCGCTGCTTTGGTATCCTCATTGGTCTATCACATCTGAGGAACTACCTGCCACCTTCTGTCGTCTCCGCCGTGGTCAATGCCTTAGCTCTCTCGCAAATCCGATACTGTATATCTGTGTATGGTAATGGTATACAGAAGAACCTTGCTCGCGTCCAACAAGTTATCAACTATGCAACAAAAACAATTTCGGCCGCAAAACATTTGATCATGTGTCGGATCTGCTGGAGGGTCTGGGCTGGCTCAGTGCTGGCGACCTAGTGCAGTACGACACACTGTAGCCCTGTTTCAAATCAGCTGTCGGCTGTTGGCAGCAGGGAATAGACTCCGCCCATAGCGTTGGGCTGACAGATTGGTTCCAAATCAGCTGCCAACAAAATGGCAGCCGTACATATGTGGCGCAGAAAGGACATATTCTAACGCATGTGCGCGAAAACCAAAAAGATAATCATACAGCAAAGGCAGGAAAGTGATTGTGAAAGATACGACAGAGTTCGCTGCTTTCAACCCGAAACAAGCGCTCTTTGCTTTGTTTACAAGCCCGCCTTCAACTGCGCCACTGCCGCATGCGCCAATTTCCGTGCCTGCTGACAAAACGTGCGCTCTGCACCTGCTTCCTCGCAGCAGCAGAGCTGGCACTTGTCAGCAGGAGTATGACGTCACCTGGTATGACGTAGTAGTACGTCATCGATCTTCCAGCGAATCAGGCTCTCTAATCTCGGCTGACAACAGCACAGCAGCTGATTTGAAACAGGGCTTGTGTCTGGTTCACAAAGTACGCCGCCTGGGCGAGCCCGATGCATTGGCCAGCGGCCTTACCACCATATCGGAGACTCGTGACCGCAGTACAAGACAGAACAACAGTCTGTACATACCGATGTCCCACACAGAGATGGGCCGACGGCGTTTCTGCTGCCGTGCTCCCCGCGAGTATAACTCATTACCACCGGATTTATCGCAGCTCATAGTACCAGCGTTTGGCCGCCATTTACGAAGCCACCTGGGCCATGACCGAGAGTGATCACTTGTTGTGACCACGGTAGGATTGTGACCCAACCTTTTAGACTTCGTGTTGTGTGTTGTGTGTTGTGTGTTGTGTGTTGTGTGTTGTGTGTTGTGCGGTGTGCGGTGTGCGGTGTGCGGTGTGCGGTGTGCGGTGTGCGGTGTGCGGTGTGCGGTGTGCGGTGTGCGGTGTGCGGTGTGCGGTGTGCGGTGTGCGGTGTGCGGTGTGCGGTGTGCGGTGTGCGGTGTGCGGTGTGCGGTGGGCCTTCCGACCGGCCCAGGGACCCTTTCGGTCTAGCCAGGGGCACCTCTGACTTGCCCAGGAGCAGACTTGTCAATGATTCATATTTGTCATGAGTCGATTCACAGTGATTCACGGACCATAATGAATGATTCAATCATGATTCAATCACTCAACATTACCATAATGAATGATTCAATCACGATTCAATCACTCAACATTACCATAATGAATTATTCAATCATGATTCAATCACTCAACATTACCATAATGAATGATTCAATCTTGATTCAATCACTCAACATTAAAGGGAAGTGTCGACTCCTTTGTCTTATTCCTTTGATTTTGAATGTGCGACTCTAAGATTGTATGAGCGTGATAGGGAGGTCATGCTCTACCTGTGTGCCAATTTTCATGCACATCAGAATAGTCTGCTGTTTGACCTTACACATATGGCCTGCTCTAACTCCTTTGATTTTAAATGTGCGACTCTAAGATTTTACCAGAATGATCAATAGGTCGTGATCTATCTATAATGTACCAATTTTGAAGCCAATCCAAATAGTCGGCGAATGTATTTCCGAATTTGAATGTGAATGTGAGCCAATTGGACACGCGTGTTGTTTATTTTGATTATAAAATGATATTTATAATATTTATTATAATTGCAAATTCCAAGTTCCAAAAGCATTAATGACTTTACGTTTCACTTTATTAAGCGAATAGAACATTTATTTTGATTTTGCATTAGGTATTATTTTTTTCTAAAGCATGATGTGGAATAAAGCGGCGCCGATGCGACAGTGATATTTGGGACATGCGGAGGTCATGCAAATGTTTGTTTATGATTTAGTTTTTGATATGGTATAGCCTATAAATTAGGAAAAGGTGGGTACCTTTTGATAATTTTTCGTGTGAAAAAGGTGTGCGTGTACTGTGTGGTTTATGAACCAAAGTATGAGTTAGTTACCTTTTCTAAGTATTTAGGTACCTACCCCTAACCCTACCAGTTCCAAGGTATTCACCTAGTTAGGGCTGATTGAACAGTGGCTTTGTGCCCACTGGAGTTGGACACAAAGCCTCGCTTTCTTTACGCATAGATGAATTACAGGCTACAGCTCAGGACACAGATCTCATATAATTGGCCATTAAGTGCCTGGTTTGTCCACAGGGCACAGATGAATGCTGGGCCGCTGGCATATTTTGTGGACAGTTTATGCTGTTCGACCAAAAAAGAATGATTCTTTGAGCAATGAATGATTCAATCAGCCTATTTTATCTGTATGAATGATTCAATCAGTGACTCAAAACAGGTTTGCGCATGAGGTGAATCGATTCATGAGTCATTCATTTGAAATAAGAATGATTCAATCAAAAGTAGTCGATTCACATTGAATCATTGACAAGTCTGCCCAGGAGCCCTTCTGATCTCCCCAGCGACTCTTCTGGTCGGCCTGCGATTGCGGCTTTGTCGCCCTGCCGACATACTCAAGGGGCCCTCCGACCTGCCCTAGGGCCCCTCTGTGCTGGCATGGGACCAATTCGGCATGTGCAGGGGCCCTTCTTACCCGCCCAGGGATCCTTTCGGTTTGGTCAGGGGCCCATCCGATCTGCACAGGGGCCCTTTTAACTTTCCAGGGGCCATCTGGTCTCTCCAGGGGCCCTCTAGCCTTCTTAAAGGCCCTTCCGACCTGGCAAGGGACTGCGCTGGCTGCTTTGTCGCCTTGCGACATGCTCCAAGGGCCCTCCGACCTGCCCTGGGGCCCATCCGTGCTGACTAGGGGCCCATTCGGCATTTTCAAGGGCCCTTCTGACCCACTTAGGGGCCATTTTGGTCTGGTCAGGCTCTGACCTGCACAGGGGCCTTTTTCACTTCCCAGGGGCCCTCTGGTCTGTCCAGGGGCTCTACAACCTGATCAGGGGCCCTTATGGCCTGGCAAGGGACTGCGCTGACCGCTTTGTCGCCCTGCCGACATGATCAGGTGCCTCTCGGCCTGCCCAGGGGCCTCTCGACCTGCCCAGGGGCCCTTCTGTGCTGGCTAGGGGCCATTCGACGTGTTCAGGGGGCCCATTCGACGTGTTCAGGGGGCCCATTCGACGTGCTCAGGGGGCCCTCTGACCCGCTCAGGGGCCCTTTCGGTCTGGCCAGGGGCCCCTCTGACACGCACACTGCACAGGGCTCTTTTGAACGTCCAAGGGGCCCTCTGGTCTTTCAGAGAGGGCGCTGGTGGCCTTAAAGGGCCTCTGAAGTCCTCTAAACTATCTAAATACCACGCTTCGCGTGGTAAAGACCCCATGATACCAAGCTTCGCGCGGTCTCGTCGGCACTTTTCGGCGCGCTGCGCGCGCTGAAAAGGGCGATCCTGGCCTCCAGGGGGCGGCCGCCCCCGCCGCCTCCCCCCCCCCCTTGGCTACGTGCCTGCATTGAAGCTGTTTCTCCGCATTTCCCGTAAGGATTGTAATGCATACGCTCGCAGCGCTATCTATTGAGCGGAATTGCAGTCTATGTATTAGGTGCAGTTTTCCGGCTGCGAAGGCCTGCATAGGGGCCCCACACGCGATGAAATGCAATACCAACATATTAACTCAGTGGCAAGGACGCAGGAACCAAGGTGGGCAGGGGGCAGCCGCCCGCCTCCCCCTCCCCCCCCCCCCCCCCCCACACAATTTTCGGATTTTAACATTACACCTATGGGCGTTACATGGAAAGAATCGACTTCGAAATTCCTCCTCCCCCCCCCCCCCCCAACTTTCGGGGGGTTGAGGCACCCTTGCTCAGTGGGAACTGGAGACAGGACAGGTACCGGGCCGGGAGATAGGACAGGTACCGGACCTCACGTCTGGAGGCAGGACAGGTACGGACCCTCACGTCTGGAGACAGGACAGGTGCCGGGCCTCACGTCTGGAGACAGAACAGTTACCGGGCCTCACGTCTGGAGACAGGACAGGTAGCGGGCCTAACGTCTGGAGACAGGACAGGTACCGGTCCTCACGTCTGGAGACAGGCCAGGCACCGGCTCCATAGGCAGGGTAGGTACCGGACCTCACGTCTGGAGACAGGACAGGTACCGGTCCTCACGTCTGGAGACAGGACAGGCACCGGGCCGGGAGGCATGGCAGGTACCGGACCTCACGTCTGGAGACAGGACAGGTACCGGGCCTCACGACTAGAGGCAGGGGAGGACCGGACCCCACATCTGGAGACAGGACAGGCACCGGGCTTCACGTCTGGAGATCGAACAGGTACCTGTCCTGTCTCGAGGGGCGGATCAAGGCCATGCAGTCAAATTTGTTTCGCACGCACTCCTCCCCACCCACTTCAAATCCATTTTACATGGAGTTAATCTGCTGGTGTTCCATTTCAGTCAGTGCCGGCGGAAGGTATTTTCGGATGGGGAGGGGAAAAAAACAGGGAGACCCCTCGGCCAAAGCCCCCCCCCCCCCCCCCCCCTCCCCCCAAAAAAAAAAATGGCGCGAAACGGTACCTCCTCGGATTTAGGTCACTATATTTTTCAGAGCCTCTAAATGGTCGAAAGAAAAATGTCGGGCAGCCCATGTTGAAGTTTCAAGCCTTCTGAGGGCCCCCTTAGGCCAACTGAGGGCCTTCTGTCGGCCTTAGAGGGCCCCTCAGGCTGGCTGGGGGCATCTCGGGGCACTCGGTGTCCATTTTTCGATCAAAAAGAAAAAATCGAACCAACTTCTTGAAAAGTTAGCAGAAATTTACAAATTTATGGGGGGAAATCATATGTTTGCCCCCCCCCCAAACTTCTTGAGTGTGGGGGAGCTCCCCCTGCCCCCCCCCCCCCTTATCCGGCGCCACTTATTTCAGTGCTTGTGGAGCTCCTCTGCAGACCTCCGCAGCCTGGAAACTGCACCTAGTGCATAAATTGCAAGTCCGCTCAATAGATGGCGCTGTGAGCGGGTGGCATACAATCCTTACAGGAAATGCCGAGAAACAGCTTTATTGTCCATGATAACTCCATGACAATCACTACGGTTGTCAAACAGCATACAGAGAATTCGAAAATGATATTTTCAAAAAATTGTTAAAAAATAATTAATGCCCAAATGTACGATATTGACGAAAAAATCGCAAAAGTGTCCGCAAAAAGAGGCCGGTTGGCACCTCCAAATTTCTTTTGAAACATTTTTTAAAAAATCATGTAAGTTTGTAATGATATAGCGCATAATAATTTCACTATTAATCTGTGCATGCTCGCAAAAACCTATCGAATGACCCGGCCTAATGCGGATAGCGCATTCTTATTTTGACCACAGTGGATATAAATAAGATTTTGACAAAATGACGTGGGAAGTAGAGGTGCCACTTTTATACCCGCTTACCCACGAGACGTGGGTAGTTACTACCCACGTGGGTAGTTGTGGGTAGCACAAGCAATCATTTGGCTGAAATGGGTAGTTCCCTAGTAGCACACTACATTGATGCGAAATTTCCTTTCGGTTGATATCATGCTGAAATGTAACCTCACCGCGCTATACAGAGAATCAATATAGATTCAATGGCATTTTCAATTGATTTCACGTTGCGTATTTGTTGATAACTGGTAGATGGGCGACGTTGTCTCGACCAGAAGACGATCTCATCTCAACATTCAAGTTAAGCTCGAGTTGTCTCATGAGAACATCTATATATCAAAAAGCAAGCCTTGAACAGCATGACAGCCTCAAATAAATCAAACGCGTACATTGTATTTAATGTCGTACGGTTACAGCCAAATGACATCGCCTTATCCATTGTCTTTCGATAACTTAGTGTCATTTTCAGATCGAGACCGAAGTATAATACGATATTGGTCCTTGACTGTCAACAATTTAGTTAAAGATCGTATAGCGGGTTAAAATACCATATTAGAAATAGTGATCAGGGAAAATGCCTCAGATGGGATATTGTACTTAAAGGGACATTGCCACCTTTCTGAAAGTTGTCAAATATACGCCGGTTGTACCCGAAAATATGAAGTAAGTGATGCTGAAAACGATGGTGATATTTTTTTCTCTCGAAAACTTCACTCAATTTATAATAATCAAGTTTTTAAAATTTGGGTTGATGACGTCATTATTGAGCTAAATAGAGCTATAGATAAATCCTTTACGCTGCCAAAGTTTGGCACAATTTTTGTCAGACAATTCTGGCGATTCAAATACAAGCAGGTACCAGGTAAACTGTGTCGCACTCACTTGACCACCGAAGTCTTGTCACTGAAACCTCCACATACCACACATCGAATTCTTGGCATCGTTTGAAGAAGAAGAAAAAATTCGAGTTTCACTTTATAGAAGTCTAGTTATCCTGATATAACCCACGGCAAATATAATACACCCAGCGATCGAGAAACGAAACAAGTAAATATCTCCAAGGTTTACCTTAAAACAAGTCGACTATCATCACCATTGGGTAAAGAGAGACGACGTCATCGGCTTTAAACCCCTATTCAAATACACGTGGGGTTTATTTGTTACAATTGTCAAGACCAAGCTCGAATTGCTTTTCGAATAGACATATGTGGTTGTTTTAACTGCTACCCTACTTAATTTCAAAGCAAATCCAACAACATGGCTATCTCAACTCAAAACTAATGTTAAGGTGGGAATGTCCCTTTAATGTCATATCCAAACTCACAGTGTTTGTATGTGCTGTTTCGGGAGATTGCATTTATCCGTTGTGACTGTCTGTGACTGTTGACCGTTACGTTGTCATGGTAACTGGCTGCTGGCGGTTGTTTGAATCGCACGTGGAGCGTCCGAGCCAGTCCGAGCGTCGAACGCCGGGCGGTTAGGGGTGTGGTTAAATCTCGGATACAGAATCTAAATTTATGTCGACATTTGCGGCGCCGGGTTAGATGTGGCACAGTGCCTCTTCAACTATGAGACGCTGTAGCTTAGTGGTATTGCACAGGATAACTAGACAAACTGGTACGGTATATGGTAGCAGCGCTTCATCGGGATATTTGGCGCTTATGAGACATGCAGTAAATCAATTATAAAATGAGTGTGGGTTTGTTATTTAAGTGACGTCATGTTACAAAACACTTTTGGTATGCGTATATTCTTATTCTTATGTAATTTGTTAAAATATGTTTAGGCTCAAGTAAATCGTTGTTAATTGCAATTGTGGTAAATTAGGTATCAGAATCACCAAGGCGGCTTTTTTCTTAAAATGACGTCATTTTATTGAATTTGAACATTGTAAAAATCGCCAAATTGTTTTTTGGGAATAACTTTTGACAGAAGCATGATATAATAAAAACCGATAAAACCATTGTGTTTGTCTCGTCGAGACGCATCAAAAAATATATTCGATGAACTAGTTAGGATATATCCCAAAATTGACCTGACCTGAGATCAGGTCAAGGTCAACTTCTACATTAAATGATTTGTCTAGACAAGACAAATACAATGGTGAAAACCTCATTGCTCTACCTTGATTTGGTAAAGAGTTATTGAAGAAAAACCATACGTGACCTGGGGGTCACCTGAGTTGACTTCGTAGAGGTCAAAGAACAGAAATGTGACATGGGGTTTTGTAGTTGACACAGATATGGTGAAAACTGGTCAAATTTAGCCATTTCCTATGGATGTACACGTGTTTTCATTTCTCCCCATTGACTTATAATGGGGAGGTCACGAAATCTACCTGACCTTAGGTCACCGGTATGACAAATTCGAGATAAACAAATTGTAGGTACTTATGACCTGATAACATCCTATGAGTTTCAGACTGTTTGGTCAATCACTTTGGCTGTTGCACGACCGCAAACATGTTTGGAGGTGGGGTCACTTGACTTGACCTGGTGACATGACCTGGGATGACCCGAGGTAAAGAATTTCACACCATGTGGATAATTGATGCTAAAACAGCTGTGCTAATTTTGGTGGCGCTGCGCGAGGCCCTTTTTCGCTATTTGTATTTGTATTTGTATTTGTATTTCACTTGCAGCAACTTCCACATCATTGGGCTATTACAGTGCTGTCGCAATGAGTGATATAATACAAATACAAACTTAAAAATGATCCTACGACATAACAGAATGAGCGACAATATTAAAGACAGAACAGTAGTTAAAATATCAGGCCGAAATTATAAACATATGACAATAGTAAGAAATCACGGCTCGGTTCTCGTCAGCCACAGGCGCCAAGCTCAACAAGCCGTGATAACTTAAGAAATACAATTAAGTAAACAAATTAGGATGGTGAGGATGAGTGACGATGCCTTCGTGGTTCGTAAATCGTTTCGGCTTCAACTTTGGCATTTTCCATACCGGGTTTAAATTTGAGTTGCTCTTGAAATGGAACCACGTGCGTTTCGAAAAGACATTCAGAAATCAACTTCATTTCTCGCTTAGCTCTTGTGAGAAGCAGCTGGAAAATTCTGATTCTTCCGAAAATGAGCATATCTTGGACACCAAATATCGTTGCATTTTCGGTTGTCGCTGCATTTAAGGTCCCAAAAATCTCCTAACCGGATGTCTTCTTCATTCTTAACCCTCGCCCTACGGGGGGGGCTGACAGCCCCCCCCCCTGAGGTTTTTATTGAATACCTTTTGACACATAGGGTGCATCTTGCTGACATTTTTGGTAGCTGAGCTTACGGCCCTGCTTGTGGCTTCTGAATATCTTTTGCTTTCTGAAGATAGTTTTCTTGGTAGGTCAACCATCTTAATGTCAAGTACCCAACCAGCAGACTCCTCGCGACAGTCTACGAAAAATCGAGTACGTTTTGCTGAATCTTCAGGCTATGTTTTTAAAAACATATTGATTTTTTGCCAAATTTACTCAATGATTTAGAGCTAAGTAAATGTCGTGATCATTTCTTACTTGCAAGTTTAATTATCGGCGCTCTTTTATGAAGACGTAGATATACGTTTTAACCTACAAATCATTAGGGATTTAAAGTTACAGCTAAAAACAATAGAACACTTTTCCATACGTCCGACAGTTTTAAAAGCCAGTCAGCATACAGTATTCATAAGTCAGTCAGCAGTCAGTATTCATGACAAACTTAAGGGGGAGGGCGGAAGAAATCAGCCCTCGGCAGTGCGCATGCAAGGGAAACTTCCTTTCACATAAGACCATATTTAACATGTTTACGTACAAGCCACAGGCAAAGCAGACCCTGATATCAAAAGACAATGGATGTGGCTTTCGTATGGTTTGCTTACTTTTTTCCTATCACTGCTAACTCATCGCTCAATCGAGTTTGCATTTTGCTCAATATCACTGAACCTCCCATAGCGTTAACATTGATGAAGGGAGAAAAAATAAAACTTCACGCTTTGGTGACGTCACCAAAGCATGAAGCTGCCAATACCCTTGACTGGGGGCCGGTATGATACTCGTCTTTCATGCGGATGGTGGCTGGTTCAAATCCCGGTAAAGGCGCTATATAGCGATATATTTTATATATCGAATCAATGTTGCGTTTCAACCATAAATGTTCGATATCGACGTCGATTCAACAACACTGTTGTTATGTTATGCCCATGTTATATCCTATGGACGAATGTTAAAAGTGGCTAACAAAAAATATATAATCAATATTTGCCTTTCAATGTCTATTCAATGTCAAAACTACCAGCTTGTGTTACTACCAAAACTACCAGCTTGTGTTGGCGGGTAGCAGAATTTTCAACTTTTCAAAAAAGGAAAGTTTTAAACCTTATTTCAGTGACTGCGCTTTTATTTCAGCAATATCATTCAAGTTTACTGCATGAATTTGCATAATTTAAAAGTTTTTGCTTTAATTTTCTTCAATCCCAAAATAGTACTATTTATGTTGCGGGTAGTTGTGGGTAGTTGACAGCTCATTTGAACACGTGGGTAGTGGTGGGTAGTTGAACACAATGAACAGTGATTGCGGCGCGGCGCGGGTAGTCACAGGCCTGAAAAGTGGCAGCTCTAGTGGGAAGCATGTTTTAACCCGCGCACACGCACTGCAGGGGGGTTGATTTCCGCCGCCCCCCCCCCCCTCTGAGATCTCGAGAACTACGCTACGTAGCAAGAAGCAGAAAACGGCATTTGATAGCTTGATACATGTTCTATCGAAAGTATTTCAGTATTGTTTTAGGTCAGGTCAAAATTGAGGTCACCAGAGGTCATCAAAGGTAAAACTTTCCAGTTTTTTCCTGTTTTAGGACATTTCTCCAGAAATTCCCATATATCTCAGAAACTATGCTAGTTAGAAACAAACGGAAAAAAGAAAACGCCAGCCAATGAAATTTGCAATCGCCAAAATGTCCTCAAATTTGATCTCAGGTCAAGATTTGAGGCTCCAGAGGTAAAAAACACAAAAAAAAGTTTTTTTGCAAAACAGTTTTTCACTATTTACTTTTTATGTAATAAGGATAACGGAAAACTGTTTACGTCATTGTGTTTATCTTGTCAAGGCACTTTGAATGATATACATGGTGACTTTGTTAAGTTAACTTAATAATTTGACCTCAGGTCAAGGTCAAGTGGTGATCCAAGTAGGGCATGTTGCATATGGGAAGACGTGTCTTGACGAGACAAACACATTGATGTCTGTTTTACTTCTCTATCTTCATTATGTTGGGAGTTATTGACAAACAAAGTGATGGTGACCTCGCATGACCTTAAAGGGAAATAATTACCTTTTGATTTTGTTAGCAACAATTTCTTAGGCTACCGCTATGGTTTTAAAATTATTTTATTTAAATTTAAGAATTAAATAAAATTATTCCCAAATTCGAAGTTGTAAGTTTGGGAAAAATACCAAACAAGTACCTTGTGTACTTCATGAAGGTCATTGACAAATTCGCCCTTCCCTACCATTGTTTACATCCATTACGGCATTTTTGGAGGCTCTGTGACATTTCCGATCAAACTGAGCGCTGCTCGGACACACGCTAGTAGCGCTTTCGTTCTCCATGGCAACCAGGCGTCAGCCAATCAAAAGCCAGAGAGGGAATACGTTCTGGCTTTTCATTGGCTCACGCCTGGTTGCCATGGAGAACGAAAGCGCTACTAGCAACAACTCTCCACAATGGTTAAGTGCGCCGAGAAGCATGACAATGCTTTGTAAACAAATCGCCGACGCTAAATAGGTCGCCGTCGATGTGCATCGATGAGCTTCCGATTTAATTGCCAGTTTTGTGTTATTGTTTGTTAGTTTTTTGGGGATTTTTTTTATTTGTCATGATAATATAAAGCATAGTGTTATATACAGCCACAGACAAATTATACAATACTCCTAATGTTGAAAACAAATGAATTTATTTTCAAAAATTGAGGGTCGCAACCACTAACTATGCCGCCGTTGATGTGCATCGATGAGCTTTCGATTTTATTGCCACTTTTTCCAATCGCTGTTAGTTTTAGAAGACCGCCGGGCATATAATCACAACAAGCAGAACGCACAATATATTTTCCACTCCATTGCGTAAAAAAACGATACGGGAAAAGCCCGCAGTTTGATGAGGACTAAAAGTACTTGCAAGTACCGGTCGTTAGAAGTGTGGAACGCTTATCAACTTTAACTTGAAATATCTTTCGGTAGGAAAGTTTTCATGCAAAATGTGATGAATTTACAATATATTTTGGTCTCGTCTGGCGATTTCAAGTGCTAACTCCATTTTTGTGGAAAAAGGTCATTATTTCCCTTTAAAGGAAATAATTCACCTTCAACATGGGATTTTGAACTGAAATAGCAGTTTTGTAGCCCGTGTTGAGAAATCATTATCTGCAACTGTTCTCGGCTGAAAAGACTCTCCAGCCAAAGATATTGGACTTTTTTGGCGAAGGAATGCGGCGCATATATGATATACCGTACCGTCTGAGAGTGCCAGCGCTGGTCTGAGCATGCGCAGACCAATAACGCACACCATAACATTAATAATTTACGACCTTCTGTCCTGAATTGGCGCGATGTAGGACAATTTTTGAAAAGAAAAAAAGAAACTGTATTAAAAAATATAATAAAATCGTGTTCTGAAAATTTTCCGAAGGTGAACTATTTCCTTTAAATGACCCAATAGGGGTCACTGAACAAAACTTGCACTTGGATCATCAAGAATATCCTATAATAACATGATCCAGAAGTAATTGGACTAATATCATGCATATCCTTAGCATTTGTATATTTCCCCATTGACTTATTATGGGGAGGTTACGAAATTGACCTGACCTTAGGTCACCGATATCAAAATTCCGAGATTTAATCGAATTGTAAGTACGTATGCCCTCATGACATCCTGTAAGTTTCAAACTGATCGGTGAAAAACACTGGCTTTGGCACAACTGCAAACATTTTTGAAGGTGGGGTCACTTGACCTGGTCTGGTGACCTGACCTGAGATGACCCTAGGGTATTTTTTTTCAAAGTGTGCGCAATTGATGTCCTGACAGATGTGCAAAAACCCGGCGGCGCTGCGCGCCGCCGTTTTTTTCGCTATCTTTGAAAAACCTGAGGGGGCGGAAATCAACCCCCCTGCAGTGCGCGGGTTAAAGTGGTGGGAACTGGTGGGAACCACGCTTCAACCAAATCATGAGGCTGTGCCACGGGGAAGCACAGACCTTGGGGGAAGCAATCGCCGTGGACCCCTACCGGCCGAGCTGTGTAGAGTGCGGCTGGAATTCATTTATTGATTGACCTAAAACTCTAGTCTCAAAGAGATTATATTATTTTTACTTTACATAAATATCAACTGATTTGCAAGTATAGAACGCTGCAAATTTATCATATAGTCTAATTTAATGCATTGACAAATGACAAGTAAGATGTTCGAAAACCAGGGTCCTGATTTACACTACTTGAGAATGACGTCCGAAATGTTTGGTGCCTATGACATCACTCCAATTGCTGGTCACCAAGGCTGTACGAGTCTACTTAATATTTAGAGCCTTGGACGGATTGAAGCAGGGTAATA
The DNA here is from genome assembly GCA_036785665.1 of Chirona hameri. Classification (NCBI taxonomy): domain Eukaryota; kingdom Metazoa; phylum Arthropoda; class Thecostraca; order Balanomorpha; family Balanidae; genus Chirona; species Chirona hameri. Next base: position 27,732 of record JAXIVJ010003268.1, read on the forward strand.
GAACAACGGGTAGAACAGTAAGGAATGTAACGCTTAAATGAATTAGATAAGATATAATTTGTATCGTAATTGTTTTGTCTATTATAAATTAAATGTATTATTTTGTTATCAATAACTTTGATTTCCATAGATTATATCTGTATTTATTGAATTAAACTCTAGCAAATATACGAGGTTGTAGTCTAAGTAGTGTATATTTCAGTCCATGTAGTAGCATTTAGAAGCGGTCATTAAATTCTACTGCGAAGTAGTAGTCTAAGTAGTGTATATTTCCGTAACTGTAGTAGCATTTGGAAGCGGTCAGCGGTCGTTCCGACATTTTTAACCCCCAAGCCTATTTAACCCTTTTACGCCCAGAATATCGAAAAATGGTAAACGAAAAGTTGTGGCTAAGGCTTGTAGCTATCTGTTCCAGAAGTGGGATTTAAAATATGTATTATAGGTTACGAGCCAGCTATGTCTGAAAATCATTGATTTAACATGGAAACCTTATGGTGTAGTAGGTTTTTAACACCCAAACGCCCGAGTGCTGCCAACCATTACTGGTGAACTGGATTGAAGGCTGTTGTCTCTGTGATCCTCTCTCACCCTCTAGGCCATAATGATCAGGGGGTGTCATCCCGGGATTCCCCATGTATTGGCTGCCGAGCGGCAAGCATTAGTGACGACGTCACTGGTGCAGTGGTCCAGTCGTGTCCAGCCCCGCCGCCGCAGCTGCGCTTTCGAGCGTTTTGCGGTCTTTTGCAGTGGCGGTCGCAGGGGGAGGGGGGGCATCCGGGCCATGCCCCCCCCAAAGACACATAAGGGGGGCCAACATATCTTTTGCCCCCCCCCCCCCAAAGCTAAGGCCATAGACGGAGGGCCCTCCCAGGCCGACAGAGGGGCCCTCTCAGGCCGACGGAGGGCCCTCTCAGGCCGACAAAGGGCTCTCTCAGTCCAACAGAGGGCCCTCTCAGACCGACAGAGGACAAAGTCAAAGTCATGTATTAAGATACATCCACGTTGCGGCTTTTACGTATCCAGTCAGAGTACATGTGTAGTGATATCTAAATACAAAGGCACAGTGTAAACACGATAAAAAGCAATACGATCGCGGTCAGTAAAAGAGAACACATTGTACATGGTAGGCCTGTCATCGCACGGTATGAGGCTTAACCACCAACCATAAGAAAATTGAAGCGGTCAATGCAGGTCACATGCTATCCACATATCGGAAACCGCAACCACGACTGCGGGTGTTCACCTTAGACCTTAGAGATGTCAGTGTTCCAGGTTTTCGCCGCTCTAAATGCAAACGCACGCTGGCTGCTCAACAGCTTACACAACGGCAGTTCCAGCGCTCCTGCCGCAGCAGCTCGGGACTCGCGTAGCGATACATGGGCTCGCCGGACAAACATGGCCCTGATGGCGGGAGGACACTGCTCGGCGTTACGCGCTCCGTGCACCTGGATGCGGTCGTGCTGGCGCACCATCTCATCGACTCTCTGCCAGCCAAGCGATACCAGGGCAGGTGTCACATGCTCAAAACGTCGCACTCCCGTCACCAGCCTGGCCGCGAAGTTTAGTCTTTTGCACTCGGTGCAAGTGACACTGGGCGGCTCCTCCCCAAACGGATAGACAGTATTGGATATGGGGAAATACGTGGGCGTGGATGAGGAGTTTAAGGGCATCAGGTGTGAAGTGATGGCGGATCTTGTATAGGGATGAAAGGATGGCGTTGCATCGTCGGACCACCATGGATATATGAGGTTCCCATGTCAGGTGCTGGTCGAGGAGGACTCCGAGTATTTTTACATTTTGGCATGGATAAATTTCCGAGCCGGACAGAGTGATGTGAAAGTCTTTGGCCTTTTTGAGGGATGCTTTGGTTCCGATGATGGTAAAGAAAGTCTTGTTCGGATTCATTTTCAGACTGTTTGCCTGAAACCAATTTTGGAGATGGAGAATCGACTCTTCGACCCGCACCTTCAGGTTGGATAGGCCGTCGGCAGTGGGTTAGGAATGGTCAAGGAGCTGGGTGTCGTCGGCGTAGGACAGAAGGCGGCCGTGGGTGGAAGGAGGACAGGTCGTTGATGAAGATGAGGAAGAGGACTGGTCCGACGATGGAGCCCTGAGCTACTCCGTGGGTCAGTGGGAGAGGAATGGAGGAGCCGCCTCTTACCGTCTGTTTTCGGTCTTGGAGGTAACTCCGGAACCATGGCGACTGCACACCATACCATTCAACCTTATCCAGGAGGAGACCATGATCGACACTGTCGAAGGCCTTGCTCAGATCAAGCGTCGTTAGCGACGCGACTTGGCCCTGGTCAATCTTTTTTTAGATCCAGTCGACAGCGTCGAGCATGGCGTCCTCCGTGGAGTGGCACGGTTGATACGCATACTGACATGGGGAGAGTACGTGGTTGTGGACTAGGTAAGATACGAGTTGAACAGACACTACTTTTTCAGCAATTTTTGAAAGCACCGGTAGGATCGAAATTGGCCGAAAATTGTTCATAATTATCTGAACGGTCGCCCGATTTGTGGGCTGGGGTAACTCGTGCTATTTTCCAGGCTGTGGGAAAGGTGGATGTGATGATGGAGTGGTTGATGAGATGGAGGATGTGAGAACCGACAACAGGGAAACACTTCATAAAGACATAAAGACATAAAGACATAAAAGAAAAGTGCAACAAAGAGCCTCTTGTGCCCATCCGAGGTTGCACCCCCCCCCCCCCCCCCACCCCCCCCCCCCCCCCCCCCCCCACCCACCCACCCCCCCTCCACCAGTCTCGCCCCTTCAAATCACCTTACTCTACCTGCATAAAAGAAGGCTAATCCCACGAGTATTTATGAACTAATCCCTTCTCTGTAAAGTATTTATCTAATCTAATTTTGAAGAAAGCAAGTGTCACTGCATCAGCGACATCCCCTGGTAGCATATTCCAATGTCCTACAACCCTTCTACTGAAAAATGACTGTCGTAGCCTAGTCCTACTTTGTTTCATAATGAGTTTATGCTGATGACCTCTACCTCGATTTTCCCTATTGAACTCAAACATACCCTTTAAATATCCAGAATGCTGACTATTTACAAATTTGAAGACTTCAATTAGATCTCCTCTTAGCCTTCTATATCTAAGTGAAAACATACCCAATTTCTTTAATCTATCTTCATAAGGTAAACTACCAAGACAATTAACCATTTTTGTTGCCCTTTTTTGAACTCTTTCTAACAACCAGCAATCTTTCTCATATGTTGGAGACCAGGCTTGTACACAATACTCCAAATGTGGTCTAACGTATGCACAATACAGTTTTGTTATTACCTTTTCACTCTTGTAGGAAACATTTCTGTTAATGGCCCCTAGCATTCTAAGTGCCTTTTTCCTAGCTTCTACAACCTGGTCTGACGATGATAGTCTATTGTTTACCACGACACCTAAATCTCTTTCCTTTTCAATCTGCTCCATTTTCTGCCCACCCATTTCATACCTATGTTTACTGCTAACCCGTCCAGCGTGCATAATCTTACATTTACTCAAATTGAATTTCATCTGCCATGCTTCAGACCACTCAACTAGCTTGTCCAGATCTGATTGAAAAACATCCTGATCATGTTTTCCTCTAATAATCCTGACAACTTTTAGATCGTCTGCAAATTTCAAGACTTTGCTGTCTATACTGTTCTCAATTGCATTCACAAATATTATAAAAAGCAATGGGCCCAGGACTGAGCCCTGTGGAACCCCACTGAGAACCTCCTTCCATTGTGATTGGCACCCATTCAATATAACCCTTTGCTGGCGTCCTGAAAGCCACGTTTCTATCCAATCCAGAATCTTGCCCCTGATCCCATGAATTTTAAGTTGCAACCCCAGTCTTGTATGGGGGACTTTGTCAAATGCTTTACTGAAATCAAGAAAAGCTACATCTAGCTGTTTACCCTGATCAAAGCTATCTGTTGCAACATCCAAAAACTCCAGAAGATTAGTTAAACAAGAACGGCCCTTCCTAAAGCCATGCTGTGTATCCTTGATGAGTTCATTTTGCTCCAAGAATTCAACAATCTTATCTTTGATGATTGATTCAAGCACCTTGCAGACTAATGAGGTCAGACTAACTGGTCTATAGTTTTCCTCTTTACTTCTATCTCCCTTTTTATGAATAGGAACAACATTTGCTCTTTTCCAATCAAGTGGAATTTTACTATCTGCAAGTGATTTATAAAATATTATGGCTAATGGAACCGACAACTCCCTTTCAGATTCTCTTAAAAGTCTAGCATGGATTTCATCAGGTCCTTCTGCCTTGTTAGGCCTTACTTTCTTTAGATATTCTAGAACAAGTTCACTACTTATGCCACCTAGCTCTCCTATAGTCTCCTCTGTCTCTAGCTCAGGCTGAAGTGCTGCAATACTACTCTGGTCCTCGATAGTAAAGACAGATTGAAACTGATCATTAAGCACTTCAACCATTTCACTGTCCTTGCTAACTAACACATCACCTACCTTAAATGGACCTATATTTTTGGAAACTGTACTTAACTTATAAAAACTGAAGAACTTCTTACTATCTGCATTACAATGTCTAGCTAAATCAAGTTCCTTTGCCCTTTTAGCTGCTCTGACCTTTTTCTTAACTGAATTTCTTGCATTCTGGTAGGCCTTCTGATTTATATCTAGTGAAGATCCCTTCAAAATGCCAAATGCACTTCTTTTAGCTTGTATAGCACTCCTTACTTCTGGGGTAAGCCAAACTGGATTGCCCTTGGTTCTGTTACGTTTGTGCCTGAGGGGTATATGCCGATTTTGAATTTGGCTTAATCTAGCTTTGAAAACATTCCAGGCCTCACATGCATCTAAACCTGCCAACTCAACGTTCCATTTTATCTGTGCGAGGTCATTTCTAATACCATCAAAATCAGCCCGGCTGAAGTTTGGAACCATAATAAGGTTATCTTTGGGCCTCATTTCTGATGAGATATTGAATTTAACCATATTGTGATCACTGGTTCCTAGACCTGCACAAATACTTATGTCACTAACTAGATCACTGTTGTCTGAGAATACAAGGTCTAGAATGGAGCAATGTCTGGTTGGCTCTGTTACAAACTGATGCATGAAAAGCTCCTCTTCAAAGATTTGCCTATACAACCTACACTCATTTGTTTCCTCTGCTATACTTTCGTATCCTCTTAAGTTAAAATCTCCCATAATAAGACACTGAGCCCGAAAGTTCCTACGTATTTCCTCACAAATATCTTGGTCTGTTTCAGCTTGGGAGTTCCTTGGAAGATTCCCTGGTCTGTAAAATGCACCTATCCTCAACCTTCCTCTGTTTCCTGTACCAATTTTAATGTCAAGCCAGATTGATTCTACTTCTTTTACTTTACTAGAATCATCAACTCTAGTAGTGCAGTACAAGCTATTTACATATACAAACACTCCGCCTCCCTGCCGTGATTCTCTGCAGTATGAGAACATGTTATACCCTTGTAACTCAAAATCCTGTAGCCTATCCCTATTATACCCCTCACTAACCCATGTCTCGGTTACACAAATGATATCAGGCTTTTCAAGGGCAACATAACACTCAAACTCATCAAATTTAGACCTAATACTTTGGGCATTCAGCAACACACATGTGATCTTATACTTTGAGCTGACTCTACTAATTCTGAGGGAATTATGATCTACTGTCCTATTCTGACATGAGCTTCTACCAATGCTTACTTCCTGATGCCCTAGTACTAGCGTCCCTAAACCCCCCCCCCCCCCTCCTACCTAGTTTCCCTGAATGACACTTCTGTAGGCATCTCCCAAAGCCCTTGCCCCCTCATCCGATAAGTGAAGCCCATCCTTCATATAGTACCTATGCCACTCATAGAACTGATCCCATAAGTCTACATAACTAAGCCCCATAGCTGAACATAAGTTCTGAACTGAGCTGTTCACAGACAGAGCTCTCGAGTACCACTCCTCACTGGCTCCACAGCGAGGGAGGATGCCAGTCACAATGACTGGTTTCCTGGACTCCTTCAACCTCTGCAGCAGGCTCCGGTACTCCGCTACTATTCTCACACTCTGCCTAGGTCCTATGTTGTTCACCCCCACCTGTATTATAACTGTCTCAGGGCTACTCCTACCAAGTTCTGCCTCAATGACAGGGCCCATATCAACTACTTTTGCCCCCGGTTTGACTATACATTTGTCCCTCTTCCCACAGAATGTTCGCCTTAAGGGCCTTACCCTTGAGTCCCCAACCACTAAATGCTGAATCTGTTCCCTGTCACTTTCAGCTGCTGACTCTAACGCACTGAACCTATTTGCTATTATAACCTGCTGATGTTCCCTGGGGCTGTACTGCCTGACTCTACCCTGAACTTTTGTCCATCCCTCCTGATCCCCTTCCCTCTTCCTCCTCCAGATTCTGCTACCACCCTCCCTTACCCAGCACCCCTCCTCATCCTTACTGTCTGTGGCCCTAGCATTACTTTCCACAATGTTGAGTCTCCAGAAACGTGACCCTCCAACACACTTCCAAACCCCAGCCGCACTATCCACCTTTGCCTTATCCTCCTCGCTTATGCCCCTATCAGAACTACCACTGGTCCCTGATCCTGTAGGCTCCTTTTCTGACCCCCTAACCACGATCTGCGCATACGTTCCTTGGTCAGGAGCTACACCCTCCTGCGGCTCATCTCTACACCTACACTTACTTAACTGCGCCTCAAGCTCCGCTACTCTAGCCTGGAGGGCCTCTAGCTCTGCTACCTTCGCCTGCATCCTAGTCATGCTCATTTGAATACACTAGTAACTTAGGTATATAACTTAGGTACTATGCACTTTTCAATACTTTACTAACTTAACTTAACTTTTTTGTTTTTTTTTTGGTTTGTTTTTTCTTCTTCTAAACCTTAACTAGATCTAGGTAAAGCTAGTGACACAAATCAGCTATGAGTGCACCTAATACTAGACTAAATATCTAATCCTTAAATAAACTGAATACTAAATACACCTTAATTATCCCTAATTTTCTAAAATATCTACTTATCCAACCCTGCAACTAATAACACAAAAATAAGACTAAGACAATTTTGGCGCACACAAGCTAGAATGAAAAGTCCTTCAAAAAGCAAGTAAGAGGTAACAGCTAACTATGAATGCTTAAAAATAATACTTAAACGATCCACAAAACTGAATATCTAATCCTTATATCTAAATATAATGTGGTTCCTCAAAAAATACACAAAACAACAGAGCTATCCAACAGCTACATAGCTTGGCTAAAGTAGCTGTTGGATAGCTATATTCACAATAGCAAATAGAGGGAAGCCATCCACTCCGACCGCACGGGAGGAGCTCATGCCACTAATGGCTCTAGAGACCTCAGGCAAGGTGGCTGGCCTCAGCACCAACGCAGATGCACAAACGCGCGGCGGACGAGGTACACAGCCGGCACCACCGACACGAGCGACTTCGGCAGCGATGCGCGGGCCAACCGACGCGAAGTGCGCATTAAACTCGTCAGCCCTGTCGGCGACGTCGTCACAGCCTGAGGGGGTGACGCCTGCTGGCCGGAGAGCGAAATTCTTCATCCGACTCCAAAACCCTCGTCGGTCCGTCAGCAGGCCGTCGCAGAAAACTTCCGTTTGGCGCGGATGAGGAGGCTTTTCACTTTGTTGCGGCTCAGCTGGTAGCTGCGCCGCGCCTGATGTGTCCTCTCGTCCTCCCAGGCTCGTCTGGCGGAGTCGCGCTCCTCCATTGCTTCCGTGATGTCTGGGTCATCACGGATCCATGGACAGTCCGGGCGGCGGCGTCTGACCGTGACTGAAGGACAGTGCTCGTCGACGGCCTCGTTCCAGATGCCCATGAAGACTGCGATTTTGTCGTCCACTGACGTGGCGCTGTAGAGAGGCGCCCAGTCGTCAGTCAGAAGACGGAGACACAGTGCGTCCCAGTTAACACGCTTCCAGGGTCGCAGCGTGACGGGATCCGGGCGTGGAGGGCGCCGACGACGGAGCTGAGCGCTGAGAATGATCGGCTGGTGATCAGCAACGGGCTCAGGGAGGACTGAAGCAGATGATAAATGGTTAGTCAGGTTAGTTAAAATCAAGTCGAGCAATGTGGGTGTTGGATGGATATGAGTGGGACGGTCAACAAGCTGTGACAGGCTCAGGTCGTTGATGATGTGCTTGAGACCGCGAGTCCCCGGCTTGGAGTCGTCTAGCATGTTGAAGTTGAAGTCGCCCATGACGACCACGGGGTGGCCGGTGGAGACCGCTGCCTGGAGCTGCTCCTCGATGAGCTCCAGCCCTCTGGTGACAGGCGAGCCGGGAGGTCGGTAGATGGCGCCTACTACAACGGTCCTTCGACCGGGGCCTGTCACGGAGAGATGGCAGTGACTATTGCAGGCTCGGAGCCACCGAAGGCCAGACGCGTCGTCCTGAGGTGATCTTTCGTCAGGATGGCGACTCCGCCACCACGAGCGGTGCGTGATCCCGGTGGGGAGGTACGGTCACATCTAAACAAGACTCGGTTCACTGCGGACATCGGTGTCATTCCCCGACCTACCAGGACCAAGGTGTTTGATTACAAGCGTGCAGATTTTAATGAACTGCGTCGCGCACTGAGTCTGATACCTTGGAATATGCTTGCCGATTTAGATGTAAATAATGCTGTTGCCATGTTTTATGATCTTGTTTCTGCTGCCATTAATGACTATGTGCCCATGATTGAACTTCGTCGCAAATTCCCTCCCTGGTACGATAGAACTGCTCGCGATCTGCTTGGGGATAAGGAGAGGGCCCATAAGCGGAAGAAGAGGAATCCGACTGAAGTGAACATTCAGGCTCACTCGACTGCTAGGGCCGACTTTAAGCGGCAGGCCAACTATAGCTATCGCTCGTACTTGTTAGGGCTGATACGCGAGTTTAAGGATAACCCAAAGCGCTACTGGTCTTTTGTTAAGTCGCTGAAGTCGTGTGCCGCTATGTCTCCTGTGCTTGAGTGGCGTGGCCGGGCCGTGGCGGACGTGCTTGGACGGGCTAACGTGTTCAATTCCTGTTTTGCCAACAAGTTCAGTGACCCTCACCGTGGTCCGTTACCCGAGGCACCAGTTCTGAACGCTCCCGGCCTCGTATCCTTTGAGGTTCCGCCAGGTCGTGTTGCTCAGCTGCTACGCGACCTCAACCCGCACAAAGCATGTGGCCCGGACGGTATCAGTGCTAGGATTATGCGTGAATGTGCGGAAGAGCTGGCTGTGCCCCTGGAGATCATTTGCTGTTTGTCAGTGAGATCAGGCGTGTTCCCATCTGCTTGGAAGCGGGCCAACGTTATTCCGGTGTACAAAAGGGGCTCAAAAAGGCTTCCCGAAAACTATCGTCCTGTTTCACTTTTAACAATAAGTTCTAAGATTTTAGAGAAAGTAGTATGTGAGTCCTTGCTTCGTGCATGTCTCCCTGCGCTGCCCAGCAGTCAGCACGGGTTTTTGCCCAATCGCTCTTGTTTAACCAACTTGGCTTGTTTCACGGATCACTGCTGGATCTCACTAGCAAAGGGGCTGCAGACGGATGCTGTATATACAGATTATTCGTCGGCTTTTACCAGCGTCAGTCACAGGTTACTTTTACACAAGCTTAGACACTCATTTAATATCACCGGTCATGCATATAGCTGGATTGGGTCTTACCTTAGCCAACGTTCCCAAAGAGTCATTCTCGATGGGAAACATTCCGACTGGGTGCCGGTTCTATCCGGAGTTCCGGAAGGCAGCATTCTCGGCCCACTTCTCTTTACTTGCTACGTAGCTGACCTTCCAAGTCATATTCAAACTTGTTCACTTTCTTATGCGGATGACGTCAAAATTTTCCACAGAATTGAGTCCCCTTCGGACGTTGATTCCCTTCAGGCCGATCTTAGCCGCTTGAGCAAGTGGTCAAAAACATGGCATCTTAAGCTCAATCCAGCTAAATGCAAGACCATCACCTTTACTCTGCGCACATCTCCCATTGCATCTCGGTATGTTTTAGATGGTCATCAACTCGAACGGTGCACCCGCATTAGTGATCTTGGTGTCATACTTGATGTGAAGTTGACGTTTCGTGACCACGTTGATGCATGTGTCAGCAAGGCGAACCGAATGCTAGGCCTGCTCATGCGCAGCATGCAGGTATCATCGTGCATGTCACTGCGGAGATTTGACTACCGTCCTGTTCTATGTGCCTACTATGCCCACGTTAGGTCAATTATTGAATACGGTAGTGTCATATGGGGTGGTGCAGCGGCATCCCACTTGGCCAGATTGGAGAGGCTACAGCACCGTTTTTTGATGTGGCTTGGTGCTAAGACGCATGGCCAGTGTCCCATGGATTATGCATCCCTCACAGAACACTTCCGATGTTTACACTCATAATATTTTAGGCGACTCTGCTTTACAGCCGTGTACTTTTATTTATACATGCTTTTATTTATCTTTGTTATAATTTATTTATTCATCAGCGAACTAATTTTTATGTTTACATATAGGCATATTTGTGTGTGTATATATGTGCGTGTGTATGTGAGTGTGCATGTTGGGTGGGGTGGGTGGGTGGTGGGGTTTTATTGACTTCGGCCGTTAGTGGGTGATGTTGCCTGTGGCTGATTATGTGCAATAAACAAAGGATCTGGTCACAGTGTAACCGCGGAAGACCAGTACTCGGCTCGTGATGACAGGTCGCAGCCAGGTCTCGGAAATGCATAAGATGTCGAGATGCTGCTGGTTTAGTAGTACGTTGACCTCATCTAGACGAGGGATGAGTGACCTGGCGTTAATGTGGCCAAAGTTGTAGAGCAGAGGCGGCCGAGTCGAAGGGACAGCAGGAGCGGCGGCGATGAGCCGCCTGGTTTGCAGCAGGCTCCTCCGTGGCGGTGTCACCAGCGCGCTCTGCCGCACCACGGCGCCACCTTCGTCGGCACGGTGATCAGTCGTGGGAGTGTCCGGCACGGGGACGGACACTGAGGTCGGTCGCTGCAGCCGACGGATGTAGGTATCCGTACAGCCAGTGATGATGGTTGGGATGTGCCTGCGTCGGCCTGTTCCTCCACAGGTGGACAGCGCTTGAAGGGTAGCTTTCTCAGATGGCAGCGGCTTAAAGATGAGCTCGCCTTCTCTGTAGATGGCGCCACCATGCTGTTTCAACAGTCTGTCAACGCCGCCGGGAGTGCCTGCCGAATGATGTTCATGATGTTGCGGTTTAAGAAAGAAAGGTACACATCGGAATCGAACTCGGGTCACAAGCTCAGAAGCCCGGTATCTTGCCACTCTGCCAGAGACCCCTGGCGTGAACGGCTCGCTGTGGCCGAAGCAGATCGGCGCGGGTCCGACGGCCGATCGAGAGGTTCCGGAATGGCGGCCAGCGCGAAAGCAGACTGAGTGAACGAGGCGAGTGGCGACAGCAGCTCTTCAAAAACTCACACGGTTCTTGATCTTCCGAAGCGACTATCACACAGCAGATGGCCGCTGTCTTCCTGCGTGCGATGGTACACTTGTGGAGCCGAGAAACACTTCAAAAACACATACAAACACCGAAAAGGTAGGAGCAGGAGGGAGCCGCGCATAGCGCGTAAACATGGCGTGGCACTCTCAGGCCGACAACTCTCAGGCCGACAAAGGGCTCTCTCACGTCGACTTTTGGCCCTCCCAGGTCGATAGAGGGCCCTCTCAGGCCGATGGAGTACAGTCTGAGCCCGACAGAGGGCTCTCTTAGGCCGACGTAGGGCCCTCTCAGGCCGACAGAGGGCCCTCTCAGGTCGACAGAGGGCCCTCTCAGGCCGACAGAGGGCCCTCTCAGGCGGACAGAGGGGCCCTCTCAGGCGGACAGAGGAGCCCTCTCAGGCCGACGGACGGTCCTCTCAGGCCGACAGAGGGCTCTCTCAGGTCGACAGAGGGCCCTCTCAGGCCGACAGAGGGCCCTCTCAGGTCGGCAGAGGGCCCTCTCAGGCCGACAGAGGGCTCTCTCAGGTCGACAGAGGGCCCTCTCAGGCCGACAGAGGGCCCTCTCAGGCCGACAGAGGGCCATCTCAGGTCGACAGAGGGCCATCTCAGGCCGACAGAGGGCCCTCTCAGGCTGACAGAGGGGCCCTCTCAGGCCGATGGAGGGCCCTCTCAGGCCGACAGAGGGCTCTCTCAGGTCGACAGAGGGCCCTCTCAGGCCGACAGAGGGCCGACAGTAGGCCCTCCCAGGCCGACGGAGGTCCCTCTCAGATCGGCGGAGTACAGTATGAGCCCGACGAGGGCTTTCTTGGGCCGACGTAGGGCCCTCTCAGGCCGACAGAGGGCCCTCTCAGACCGACAGAGGGAATTATCAGGCTGACAGAGGGCCCTCTCAGGCCGATAGAGGGGCCCTCTCAGGCCGACGGAGGGCCCTCTCAGGCCGACGGAGGGCCCTCTCAGGTCGACAGAGGGCCCTCTCAGGCCGACAGACGGCCCTCTCAGGCCGACAGAGGGGCCCTCTCAGGCCGACGGAGGGCCCTCTCAGGCCGACAGAGGGCTCTCTCAGGTTGACAGAGGGCCCTATCAGGCCGACAGAGGGCTCTCTTAGGCCGACGTAGGGCCCTCTCAGTCCGACGGAGGGCCCTCCCAGGCCGACGGAGGGCCCTCCCCGGCCGACGGAGGGCCCTCCCCGGCCGACGGAGGGCCCTCTCAGGTCGACGGAGTACAGTCTGAGCCCGACAGAGGACTCTCTTAGGCTGACGTAGGGCTCTCTCAGGCCGACAGAGGGCCCTCTCAGGCCGACAGAGGGCCCTCTCAGGATCACCGATCGAAGCGGTGCTGACGGGGGAGTGGGGGGGGGGGGGAGGGGGGGGGGGGGCTTGAAATGCTACAAGTCAAGTAAAAATGAAAGTGTTTGTCGTGAATGTGTCTGTGTGTGCAAGGAGGCAAAGATGTTGAAAAGATCCATATTGCTTATGCATCTGCATAAATCGGCTCGAAAAATATGATTCCTGATCCTGATACCACACTTATATGATTTATTAAACTGCTGTGTTCCTACAGATGCCTTACAATGAACCTTTCATACACTATTAGAGAGAGACCAGTTTACTCAGGCCAATATTTGCCCACACATACAAATATACAGTAGCAGAGTAGGAATAAGCAGCTGAAGAAGAAAATAACATATATTGCTGTAGTCGGTATTGGCTATAGTACTATTGGCTACAAAATAAACCCTTAAAATACCTATCGCGACAAGATGTCAGCATGCAATAAGACCAAGTCCCTCCAGGGCGAGGGCTCTGGTGATACCTGACCAGTGGCGCACGCAGGGGGGGGGGGTCAAAGGGGTCAGCTGACCCCCCCGAAATGTATGAGGGGCCCGTATTTCTGAGGGGCCCGTTTCTGGTAGGGGCCCGGTCTTGGTCAGGCCTGATCGAGGCAGGGGCCCGGTGCTGGCAAAGACGTGATATGGGGCCCGGTCAGAACGAGAGCCCGGTACTTGCACATTATTGATGCGGGCCCGTTTCTGGTAGGGGCCCGGTCTTGGTCAGGCCCGATCGAGGCAGGGGCCCGGTGCTGGCAAAGGCGTGATATGGGGCCCGGTCAGAACGAGGGCCCGGTCACAACAGGGCCCGGTCATTGCATATTCTTGATACAGGCCCGTTTCTGGTAGCGGCCCGGTCTTGGTCAGGCCTGATCGAGGCAGGGGCTCGGTGCTGACAAAGGCGTGATATGGGCCCGGTCACAACAGGGCCCGGTCCTTGCATATTCTTGATGCGGGCCCGTTTCTGGTAGGGGCCGGTCTTGGTCAGGCCCGATCGAGGCAGGGGCCCGGTGCTGGGAAAGACGTGATATAGGGCCCGGTCAAAACGAAGGCCCGGTCACAACAGGGCCCGATCCTTGCAAATTCTTGATACGGGCGTATTTGATATTGATACGTATTTTTTGCATTATCCATTGTTGCTTCAGGAAATGGTTTATGGCAATTTGTGGCAACATGATGGTGGGCGCGAATGACGTAGTCGAGACGCACTAAAACCACAACGATGATGATGATGACATAACTACCGGGGATCAGACTGCCTAACCTGCCTAACCTGTAAAATAGAATTGTTCTTGTTGTCATTTACCTGCCTAGCCTGTAAAATATAATTTTTGTTGTTGTCATTTACCTTATTTCGTCAAATTTACTTTCGACAGTTGTACCGCACATCAGTAGCACACGCACCTAAAATTCGCACATCAGTAGCACACGCAGTCACCTTACACGACATTGACAAGAAAATGATAATGTCTCAGGTCCCATGCTGTAGGGGGCCCGCTCAAAAACAAGTGACCGAAATCCGCGAAGTTTTCTAAAAACGGGTGGGGACCCGCTCACAAGGGGGCCCGCTTTTAGGGCCCTGACCCCCCCCCCCCCCCCCCGAAATGGAATCCTGCGTGCGCCACTGTACCTGACAATTGACTTATTATGCTTCATGCCTGAAAGAACTAGCTTAGATCAGGACATTCTTTCAGGCCAGCATTAGCATTATGACTCTAAGAAAAGAGTTCGCCCCACAGCTCTGTGATCACTAAAGAGCGCTTTCGTATCGACAGTTCTCGAAGGCCGTCTGAGGACCCTATTCAGACCAGCACAGGCCCCCAGGCTCGGCAAGGGCCCTTTTGCCAAGTTGTCCCCCCTCCCCCCCTAAGGAATCCAGTTAGCTTTAACATTACGTGTCTATGGGCGTTGCATGGAAAGAATCGAGTTAGAAATATCTTCGACTGCACCCCCCCTCGGCAGGTGAAAAGGTACTGTGAGAAAAATCCTTGAGAAAAATACTGGCTTCGTGCCTGGTTGCGATGCTTAATTTTATTTAGTAAGCAAAGGGCCATTTTGCTGGCAAGGGCCCTTTTGCCAAGTTCCCCCCCCCCCCAAAGGTGAAGGCTGCGACCGCCCCTGGTCTTTTGACGGGTGTTGACGAGAGCGGCAATTTGAAGTCGTCGCCGTTAGATAAGTAAGTTATGTTGCAAGTCTATCTTTTGAAATATTGTGCTTTTTAAGTTTGTTTTTAACATATCTTGAACATTAAGCCAAAACAATGCCATTTGCAACATTTCCAGGTACAACGTATGGCCGTCTCACCCCTCAGCCAGACTAGAACAGCGTATGGCCGTCTCGCCCCTCAGCCAGACGGGGGCAGCGTACGGCCGTCTTGCCTCTCAGCCGGGCCGGGGAAGCGTATGTCCGTCTCGCCCCTCAGCCAGACCAGGGCAGCGTATGGCCGTCTCCTCCCTCAGCCGGACCGGGGCTGAGGGAAGGTATAGCCGTCTCATCCCTCAGTCGGACCGGGGCAGCGAACGGCCGTCTCGCCCATCAGCCGGACCGAGGTAGCGTACGGACGTCTCACCCCTCAGCAGGACTGGGGCAGTGTACGTCCGCCTCGCCCCTCAGCCGGATCGGTGCAGCACATGGCCGTCTCGCCCCTCAGCCAGACCGGGGCAGCGTGTGGTCGTCTCAGCCGGACCGGTGCAGCGTATGCCTGTCTCATCCCTCAGCCAGACCGGGGCAGCGAACGGCCGTCTCGCTCATCAGCCGGACAGGGGCAGCGTACGGCCGTCTCACCCCTCAGCCGGACCGGGGCAGCGTACAGCCGTCTCGCCCTCAGCCAGGCCGGGGCAGCGTATGTCCGTCTCGCCCCTCAGCCAGACCGGAACAGCGTATGTCCGTCTCGCCCCTCAGCCAGACCAGGGCAGCGTATGGCCGTCACCTCCCTCAGCCGGACCGGGGCTGAGGGAGGGTATGGCCGTCACATCCCTCAGTTGGACCGGGGCAGCGAACGGCCGTCTCGCCCATCAGCCGGATCGGGGCAGCGTACGGCCGTCTCACCCTTCAGCAGGACCGGGGCAGCGTACGGCCGTCTCGCCGCTCAGCCGGACAGGTACAGCGTATAGCCGTTTCACCCCTCAGTCAGACCGGTACAGCGTATGGCCGTCTCTCCCCTCAGCCATACCGGGGCAGCGTATGGCCGTCTCCCCTCCCCCTCGCTCAGCCGGACCGGGGCAGTGTAAGGCCGTCTCCCTCCTCAGTCGTCAGTCAGACCGGTGCAGTGTATGGCCATCTCGCCAGTCACCTCTCACAGAGACCGGGGAAGCGTATGGCCGTCTCCTCTCAGCATGAATTAAGGGAGGGATAATTATCCGTGGTAAACGTAATCTTAAAAGGATCGTACCTTAGGCGCGCTCAACTATCCGTATCCCGTTCGGAATATTCGCACCGCACCTAGCCGCGTGTGGCGACAGCCGAGTTGGACCATTGCACCAGTGACGTCATGCTAATGTTGAGCGATTGGGGTGCTAAAATCCCCGGATGACTCTACCTCTCTTATACGGCCTTGATAATGATAATGGAAGGCTGCTTTTTCACACTGTGAATGGACTCTGAGCCAGCCTGATGAATTACTGGGCCTACCCAAGGTCTGTATAGATTACTGGACTTACCTACCAGGGCACTGGTGTATACTTTTGGCACCTTGGTATGTATGCAAGCTATCAAGAGTGCTAATTTTTCTAATCTTGTCATATTTGTATGTTTAGTTTAGAGTGGATAGTGTAATGTCCCTTATGTCGATGTTCTACCCAAAATGCAAATGTTTTCATCTTTATGGTACAGTTAGGGTAGGGTCAACTGCCGTAATCCCGGACACGTCCTATCCTCAAACTTTTCATGCTATCAGAATGTAAACAATGTGTCGGTATTGTCTGCATTCTGATAGCATGAAAAGTCTGAGATTCAGGTGTCTGAAGATTTGATTTTTACCCTAACCATGTTCAATCCCTGGTTTCTTCTAAAAATACTGGACTTTTCATGTTATTGTGAGAGTGATGCAGCTGTGCTTTTGTGCATTGCTATCATGTACACCACCAATAGCATGAAAAGTTGGGTAGGGTAAACCACCATAACACAGGACTGAGGACATGTCCTAAATTAGGACTCCTAAAGGTGGCTGTTCGGGAGAGGCCGCCTGGGGCGGAATTGGCTTCCATCTTGGATTTTTCTCTTCATGGTCACATGTCTTTTTTATGGTGAATGTGCTATAGTAAATCATAAATAAACTCTTGGGATCCCCAACCCACTGTTTTTCAACAAAAATAATATGAAGGAAACCTTCATTTAAAACATGTGACCAAAATATGGAATCAGGCAGCCTCTCTTGAACGGCCACCGTCCTAAAGTCTTGGAGTCAAGTCTCAGAAAAAGGCTAATGAGCTAGCCTGTAACTTATATTCCTCTTTAACGAGTCCAGGTATAGGTACTAGGCTTGGATAACTGTATAGGATTCTGGATGTATTTGTGATGGATCAGGAGCCTGTACTGAACAGCTATTGCTTACTGAATGTTAGTCTGTTTCAAACTCTGTTTCAAACTAAAGCCAGACTTCATGGTAATGGTGATATAGTGCATCAGTATCATCTACATAGCCAATAGCATGAAAAGTCCTGTGTTGGATGCTTCCAGCATTATGGTTGTTTGGACATGACCTCAGATTCGACCTTGACCTACTCATGATATGCCATATGGTAAAGCCAATATTTTTTTTTAAAGATTCTCAAAACAATTATAATTATATTTTGCTGTGGGATTGTGATGCTTAAAAGGTAACCCATTGCAATGGAACTGAAGAGGTGAAAACTAATGTGTTTTGTATCTGAAGGACACAATTTATGTTGTGATATAAAATCATTGGAAATTTATATCTCAATTGACTTAATTAAGTTGCCTTAGGATCTTTCTAAGGCAACTTATCTTTCTTTCAAGCTCAAAAAGAAAAATGTATTTCACCAGCTCATGAGAAATTGAATAATGAAGTTAGAATCACCCATTTTTGGCATCTCTAGCATAATAGTATTTGACCTGATCTGCTTGTCTGATGATGATTGGGGTTTAGGGGCGCTCCGACAACGAAGGTCACATGGCGCCCAGGATCTGCTTGTCTGAGGACCATTTAAGCTTGCTAATTAGTGATTAAAAAATAACTGGCTGCTGGTGTATTCACAATCATATATCTATAAAAATAGATGTGTAGACAATATTATAAATTTGTATGACAAGTTTTGAATACTGTAGTTCTCTTCTAGCTTTTAATATCATATTCTGTCTGTAAGACAGATCTGGTAAATGGTCATTATTTTCAAGTTCAAACCCTTGAAACTCCTATACATTCCCAAGTAATCCCCTAGCAACCCACATAAAATTGTGGCCTTTAGGAGGTGACCCTTCCTATCCCTTTTGTGCCTGGAATGCATATTGGGTTCCAGGTTTAAATCTGGATACTAGAAAGGCCTTCCCATCTCCCTACCTGGTCTGGCATGAAAGGCCCCAATGCTACATGACCCAATAGAGAATGCCTATGTAAACACAACTAGCATTACTAAGATGCAGCAATATAAAGTATAATTCTCATTGTTGCATGATATATCACCAGTTTTGTTAGAGAAAATGTCTGGCAGCATCAACATATGACTGCTTGGTGATCTGTAATCCTTTTACAATTGACCCCCATGGTCAGACTGTTTGGCTGGGAATGATATGATATAAGCTATGTATAATGCATTATCTCATGCAGGTGATGCAAGTGAGTCAAGTCACTGGTGATGTGGATATGTGAGCTAAAACAATCATATTAATTTCACACTGAGGTGCTGATTTTCTTTTCATCTCTGTGAGCCAGTTAACTGGTGTTAACTGGTGTTAACTGGTGTTAACTGGTGTTAACTGGTGTTAACTGGTGTTAACTGGTGTTAACTGGTGTTAACTGGTGTTAACTGGTGTTAACTGGTGTTAACTGGTGTTAACTGGTGTTAACTGGTGTTAACTGGTGTTAACTGGTGTTAACTGGTGTTAACTGGTGTTAACTGGTGTTAACTGGTGTTAACTGGTGTTAACTGGTGTTAACTGGTGTTAACTGGTGTTAACTGGTGTTAACTTACCTTGCACCTCTGATGAGTGATATGTGGGCCAGCATGTTGTACCTTGCACCTCTGGTGAGTGGTGACTGTGACACCTCTTGTGAGTGGTGTGTCGATCATAGTGCTGAACTTTGCACCTCTGATGAATGATATGTGGGCCAGCATGTTGTAGTTTGCACCTCTGGTGAGTGGTGACTGTGATACCTGTTGTGAGTGGTGTGTCGATCATAGTGCTGAACTTTGCACCTCTGATGAATGATTATGTGGGCCAGCATGTTGTAGTTTGCACCTCTGGTGAGTGGCGACTGTGACACCTCTTGTGAGTGGTGTGTCGATCATAGTGCTGAACTTTGCACCTCTGATGAGTGATATGTGGGCCAGCATGTTGTAAATTGCACCTCTGGTGAGTGGTGACTGTGACACCTGTTGTGAGTGGTGTGTCGATCATAGTGCTGAACTTTGCACCTCTGATGGCTGTCAGCTGGTGCTTCTTGTGACCGATTGGGAGACTGTGGCCGGCTGTTAGCCATCATATAGGGAGACTGTGGCCGGCTGTTAGTCATCATATTGGGAGACTGTGGCCGGCTGTTAGCCATCTCATTGGGAGACTGTGGCCGGCTGTTAGCCATCATATTGGGAGACTGTGGCCGGCTGTTAGCCATCATATAGGGAGACTGTGGCCGGCTGTTAGTCATCATATTGGGAGACTGTGGCCGGCTGTTAGCCATCTCATTGGGAGACTGTGGCCGGCTGTTAGCCATCATATTGGGAGACTGTGGCCGGCTGTTAGTCATCATATTGGGAGACTGTGGCCGGCTGTTAGCCATCTCATTGGGAGACTGTGGCCGGCTGTTAGCCATCATATTGGGAGACTGTGGCCGGCTGTTAGCCATCATATTGGGAGACTGTGGCCGGCTGTTAGCCAGCATATTGGGAGACTGTGGCCGGCTGTTAGCCATCATATAGGGAGACTGTGGCCGGCTGTTAGCCATCATATTGGGAGACTGTGGCCGGCTGTTAGCCAGCATATTGGGAGACTGTGGCCGGCTGTTAGCCATCATATAGGGAGACTGTGGCCGGCTGTTAGCCATCATATTGGGAGACTGTGGCCGGCTGTTAGCCAGCATATTGGGAGACTGTGGCCGGCTGTTAGCCAGCATATAGGGAGACTGTGGCCGGCTGTTAGCCATCATATTGGGGGACTGTGGCCGGCTGTTAGCCATCATATTGGGAGACTGTGGCCGGCTGTTAGCCATCATATTGGGAGACTGTGGCCGGCTGTTAGTCATCATATTGGGAGACTGTGGCCGGCTGTTAGCCATCATATTGGGAGACTGTGGCCGGCTGTTAGTCATCATATTGGGAGACTGTGGCCGGCTGTTAGCCATCATATTGGGAGACTGTGGCCGGCTGTTAGCCATCATATTGGGAGACTGTGGCCGGCTGTTAGCCAGCATATTGGGAGACTGTGGCCGGCTGTTAGCCAGCATAGCAGTGCTGTAGCTGTCCCGGTGTCGGTCGCTACGCTCGACAGTGCCGGCGGCCTGTCACGCTCCTGAAGTGGCCCTCTGACGCCTATGTGACGATCCTGGCAGGGTTATTTGACGGTGCGGGGGGCGGGTGACGGAAGAGGGCTGGCTGCATTTGGCCCGACCACATAAGTACCATCAGGGACTCGGTGGGTGGAGAGTTTTAATTTGTGTTGGAAGTTTGCAACGAGACGTCTGCTTCTGGTGTAGTTTGATGGTTGGAAGTAGGCATATTGCAATATTTTACTGTGTTAACTGATGTCAATCAGCCAGCAGCTGTGTGCTATTAAGCCTGACTGACTTGTTGCAATGATGCTATCTATATGGTATAATCATCTTCAAACAATTGCTCAAATGGCCTCTGGGTCTCCGTTTACGAAACATTGCCATTTGCCTCGCTGGTGCACCCCAGTATAACATTGTCTGTTGTCTGCAGAGATTGTTGAGGTGTGATTAATATTGGTATTGATCTAGCCTATTCAGTTGGATTGTATTGGGGTCGGTGCGGTGCATGGTACGCCGCTCGAGGCAATGATGGGCACAGACTCACATCCACCACGGCTTGGCGGATGGCAGTTTGATGTAAATGATTTGGGATTCTTCGAAAGACTCGAGGGATATGAGCCGTGAAGAACTTTGCTGATCACACGATTGTCGAGCGATTGTCCACAGAAACTTCCCGCCAATCGCGCGTGGTAATCTGAAAGATCTGGGGCATCCGGTGACCCCTTGGCCTCACCCTTTGGTAATTGCCCGTATCTAACTGGAACCTAACTATCGAATAGTTACCTGTTTCCCGTGTTGCCTTGTTTCCGCCGAGTGAAGTTGCTCGTGTAACCAATGCATTTGATTGCATTGCGGTTATTTTAATTAATCCATACTTTTGACACATTGTTGCTCAGTTATGTTGGCTACTTTGCCACATTGTACGCGGGATATGGTGGGATTCTCCAACCAATCTCTTCTAATTTTGTGATCGAAGATTATTCTGCTCTTGTGGACCAGCTCAGTAGGCATGTGAGAGCCATTTTGACTGCATCTGGCGCCCTTGGAGCTTTCAGCCGTCTACCTAATGATGAATTAACACCGAATGATCGCCTCACCTCCTCTGCTCGACAGCGACGCCGTCTCCCCGTGTCGCCGACATTGCCCCTTTTCACCTCCTCTCCTCGACAGCGACGCCGTCTCCCCGTGCCGCCGACATTGCCCCTTTTCACCTCCACTCCTCGACAGCGACGCCGTCTCCCCGTGCCGCCGACATTGCCCCTTTTCACCTCCACTCCTCGACAGCGACGCAGTCTCCCCGTGCCGCCGACATTGCCCCTTTTCACCTCCTCTCCTCGACAGCGACGCGGTCTCCCCGTGCCGCCGACATTTCCCCTGTTCACCTCCTCTCCTCGACAGCGACGCGGTCTCCCCGTGCCGCCGACGTTGCCCCTTTTCACCTCCTCTCCTCGACGGCGACGCAGTCTCCCCGTGTCGCCGACATTGCCCCTTTTGTTTGCACCAACCTTAAACGCTGGAATGCTGATTTACAACCAACTGAATCTAAATATCAATGCTAGTCGAGCTTCATTCTGTAGTAAAACGGCTCAAGCCAGCCATTGTTTATTTCAGCTTCCAGCTTCACTTGGATCCGCCTGGCGATGCAGCACATTATCCAGTGTTAATGTCGCTCAATGGGTGCTTAGAAGCCGAGACTGGCGTTGGCACAGACCAGCGTCAGAGTATTTAGGACAAAAAATCGTCTCCGGATCCTGCCGCTGTGCCAAACGGCTATGCCGTCCTGTAGCGGAGGAGCAGGACCTTGCCGAGGAGGACGGTGTCCCGTCCCTCCCCCTCCCTCGGTCACGGCCACCCTGACCTCGGCGGGGTGGGGCGGGATGAGGGGGGGGGGGGGGGGTGAGACGGGCTCCGCAGCCCGCCAAGTTCCATCGACCGGCCAGCGGTCAGCGACGCGTGGCAATCTCCGTCTCCGATCCTCAGCCAACGGCAAACAGATCAGTTCTGCCGCCAGTTAACGGAAAACAGTCTAGCTCAGCCATCAGCCAACGGCAAACAGTCCAGCTCAGCCGTCAGCAAACGGCAAACAGTCCAGCTCATACGTCAACTACCGGCTAACAGTCCAGTTCAGCGGCCAGCTAACATACGCCTTCCAGTTCAGTCGTCAACCTGATGTTCAACAGTCCAGCCCAGCCGTTCGCGGTCAGCGACCAGCAAGCAGTTCATTTCAGCCATCCGCGGCCAGCTTTCGGCAAACCGTCCAGTTCAGCAGTCACCTTGTGGCAAACAGTCCAGTTCAACCATCAGTCAACGGCAAACAGTCCAGTTCAACCATCAGTCAACGGCAAACAGTCGAGTGCAACCATCAGTCAACGGCAAACAGTCCAGTTCAACCACCAGTCAACGGCAAACAGTCCAGTTCAACCATCAGTCAACGGCAAACAGTCCAGTTCAACCATCAGTCAACGGCAAACAGTCCAGTTCAACCATCAGTCAACGGCAAACAGTCCAGTTCAGCCATCCGCGGCCGGCCTGGCCGACTCTCAGCAAACAATCCGCGGCATGCTCCGATCAGCCCATCAAACGGCGGTGCAATTCTGGGAGCTGTTTACCGAGCGCGGCTCGGGTTACCTCGGGCTGGGAGTGTGCAGACTCCCGGCGGCCGCGCACAGTCGGTCAGATGAGCTCCAAAACCGGCCAGCGGAAGAACAAACTAACATTATGAGGATTTTTACCTGAAATCGATGCCTAGCCATATAGCCTATAGGGAATGAACATAATTATAAAATATCACCCGCTTATTTTGCCTTGTTTTCTTCTTTTTTTGCTTTTTGTGCTACATACCTAGCATGTGAACTTTCAATGTTTTGACGCTTTGATCTCCAATAAATATTAATGTTTTGACCTAAAAGGCATTTCATGCGCACCTAAGACTATGGTAATGGTTAATACCTCGGTAAAGGTAATGGTTAATACCTCGGTAAAGGTAATGGTTAATACCTCGGTAAAGGTAATGGTTAATACCTCGGTAAAGGTAATGGTTAATACCTCGATAAAGGTAATGGTTAATACATCGGTAAAGGTAATGGTTAATACCTCGGTAAAGGTAATGGTTAATACATCGGTAAAGGTAATGGTTAATACCTCGGTAAAGGTAATGGTTAATACCTCGGTAAAAGTAATGGTGAATACCTCGGTAAGGGTAATGGTACCTCGCGCATAAATAAATTCCTTCATTGATGAAGTGTTCTCCCTGCTGATCGCGAGGCTACTTGAAAATAATCATATATTTTAAATTGGCGCAAAAACGCGCAGGTGATCTCTGCATAATCTGAAAGAGCACACTTTGAACTATATGTGCGCATACAAATTATGGCGGGACCTAGTGGGACTCATTTTGTATGCTTATGGTTATTACTCGGATATGTTTTTACTAGCAATAATGCGATACAAATTGTTATATCCGTGTAAGTACCAGGTAAAATCGCAGTTGCCCACTGTGAATCAATTTTTGTAAGCCAAAAAAACGCGCTTTAATTTGGACCACTACCGATTACCATGCAATCAACTAGTTTGCCACAGAGGTCCCGTTTAAACAGGGTTTCAGTACACCTTGCCTGCCTCTCCTAGATCCTGGACATAGCATGTGTTTAGGCCGGTTTTTTTACGAAATCGTCTGGGAGGAAAAAAGAGATCAGCATTGGATGCCTTGAACAATCTAGATTGTTTTAGGCATAAATTGAGTCGTGTAGGACCTGTTTGGATTTTGGCCGTTTTTGGAGCCCATCCGACCCACTGTGCCGCGGTCGCTCCCATCCAATATCCGGCGTGCCCGGCAGCGCCGGTTTCGGCCGCTTTCAAGTCGGGGGTGCCGGCCGACGGTTGGTGTTTTTTAGGTCGGGTCTTGCAGTGTCGACAGAAATGTGGGATGTCGTGAGGTAGACGGAGACGGTGAGGGACGCAGGAAGACAGTGAAGGGCGGGTTGGTGGAAGCTCATGTTACAGACCACCAGCCGCACACAAAACATCCGTCATACGCATGCCTGTTTGCCGAGAGCACGGCGAATCCCATCACATTGGAGGTGGAAGTAATCCTAAGGTTTCCGTTTGATGAGAGAGCCCTCGATGTTGTAAGGTTTCTCTTAATGGAATATTTATTTTGTTATTACAACAAATATTTGCATTCACAACTTTGCCAGCTGCAATGCTTGAAACGAATATGCCATTTGAAGAAAGCCTAGAGAGATAAGACGAGAAAGGATCTGGCGAGATGCTTAAAATAAGTATCTTCGGGTGTCATTGTCTTTATTTTCCGCATTGAGTTTCGACCGATGTTGTCGTCCAGCGAGGTATCGGTTACAATACTCACCTGATCGATTGGCAGAGCAATGCCGCTATTGAGACTTCAGCTAAGTCATGTACGTTTTCATCTATCCTAATGTTACCCTTTAAATGCGGACAGTCCGTTTTCTATCTCTAGCTACCACATGCGGCACACTAGCTGCCCTGGTCGTGCAGCTGTGAAAGCGCTCTGAATGTCACATCCTGGCTGCCCGTCTGCAGCGCAGAAACAACAGATGCTGTGCACAGTGCAGGACTCCGGGTTACGCTAGCAACTGCTTCCACTAGCTTACACTGGAGACTGCTGTGGAGAATGTTAGTCTGCTGCCCGTCACCGCCGCGCAGAGTGGCCTCTCCGACAGAAGCGGATCGAAGGCGGCATTTATCCATCGAAAGTACTCGAATTCGGAAGATTTCGATCGACAAATGTCTTATGTTAATTGCTTGTCATGAAATGAAGTGAAAAGTTTCGCAATTGTGTAGCGAGTTTTCGTCATTTTTCGTATCCGCTGTCCGGTCTTTTTGGCCCCAGCAGACAGTCCGTCCCGTCTCTGTCCTGTCTGCAGACATCCTGGTCTGTGGGCAGACAGTCCGTCCCGTCTCCGTCCTGTCTGCAGACATCCTGGTCTGTGGGCAGACAGTCCGTCCCGTCTCCGTCCTGTCTGCAGACATCCTGGTCTGTGGGCAGACAGTCCGTTCCGTCACCGTCCTGTCTGCAGACATCCTGGTCTGTAGGCAGACAGTCCGTCCCGTCTCCGTCCTGTCTGCAGACATCCTGGCCTGTGGGCAGACAGTCCGTCCCGTCTCCGTCCTGTCTGCAGACATCCTGGTCTGTGGGCAGACAGTCCGTCCCGTCTCCGTTCTGTCTGCAGACATCCTGGTCTGTGGACAGACAGTCCGTTCCGTCACCGTCCTGTCTGCAGACATCCTGGTCTGTAGGCAGACAGTCCGTCCCGTCTCCGTCCTGTCTGCAGACATCCTGGCCTGTGGGCAGACAGTCCGTCCCGTCTCCGTCCTGTCTGCAGACATCCTGGCCTGTGGGCAGACAGTCCGTCCCGTCTCCATCCTGTCTGCAGACATCCTGGTCTGTGGGCAGACAGTCCGTCCCGTCTCCGTTCTGTCTGCAGACATCCTGGTCTGTGGGCAGACAGTCCGTTCCGTCACCGTCCTGTCTGCAGACATCCTGGTCTGTAGGCAGACAGTCCGTCCCGTCTCCGTCCTGTCTGCAGACATCCTGGCCTGTGGGCAGACAGTCCGTCCCGTCTCCGTCCTGTCTGCAGACATCCTGGTCTGTTGGCAGACAGTCCGTCCCGTCTCCGTTCTGTCTGCAGACATCCTGGTCTGTGGACAGACAGTCCGTCCCGTCTCCGTTCTGTCTGCAGACATCCTGGTCTGTGGGCAGACAGTCCGCCCCGTCTCCGTCCTGTCTGCAGACATCCTGGTCTGTGGGCAGACAGTCCGTCCCGTCTCCGTCCTGTCTGCAGACATCCTGGTCTGTGGGCAGACAGTCCGTCCCGTCTCCGTCCTGTCTGCAGACATCCTGGCCTGTGGGCAGACAGTCCGTCCCGTCTCCGTCCTGTCTGCAGACATCCTGGCCTGTGGGCAGACAGTCCGTCCCGTCTCCGTCCTGTCTGCAGACATCCTGGCCTGTGGGCAGACAGTCCGTCCCGTCCCGTCTCCGTCCTGTCTGCAGACATCCTGGTCTGTGGGCAGACAGTCTGTCCCGTCTCCGTCTCCGTCCTGTCTGTAGGCATCCTGGTCTGTAGGCAGACAGCCCGTCCCGTCCCGTCCCGTCTCCGTCCTGTCTGCAGACATCCTGGCCTGTGGGCAGACAGTTCGTCCCGTCTCCGTCCTGTCTGCAGACATCCTGGCCTGTGGGCAGACAGTCCGTCCCGTCTCCGTCCTGTCTGCAGACATCCTGGCCTGTGGGCAGACAGTCCGTCCCGTCTCCGTCCTGTCTGCAGACATCCTGGCCTGTGGGCAGACAGTCCGTCCCGTCCCGTCTCCGTCCTGTCTGCAGACATCCTGGCCTGTGGGCAGACAGTCCGTCCCGTCTCCGTCCTGTCTGCAGACATCCTGGCCTGTGGGCAGACAGTCCGTCCCGTCTCCGTCTCCGTCCTGTCTGCAGACATCCTGGCCTGTGGGCAGACAGTCCGTCCCGTCCCGTCTCCGTCCTGTCTGCAGACATCCTGGCCTGTGGGCAGACAGTCCGTCCCGTCCCGTCTCCGTCCTGTCTGCAGACATCCTGGCCTGTGGGCAGACAGTCCGTCCCGTCTCCGTCCTGTCTGCAGACATCCTGGCCTGTGGGCAGACAGTCCGCCCCGTCTCCGTCCTGTCTGCAGACATCCTGGCCTGTGGGCAGACAGTCCGTCCCGTCTCTGTCCTGTCTGCAGACATCCTGGTCTCTGGGCAGACAGTCCGTCCCGTCTCCGTCCTGTCTGCAGACATCCTGGTCTGTGGACAGACAGTCCGTCCCGTCTCCGTCCTGTCTGCAGACATCCTGGTCTCTGGGCAGACAGTCCGTCCCGTCTCCGTCCTGTCTGCAGACATCCTGGTCTGTGGGCAGACAGTCCGTCCCGTCTCCGTCCTGTCTGCAGACATCCTGGCCTGTGGGCAGACAGTCCGTCCCGTCTCCGTCCTGTCTGCAGACATCCTGGTCTCTGGGCAGACAGTCCGTCCCGTCTCCGTCCTGTCTGCAGACATCCTGGTATGTGGGCAGACAGTCCGTCCCGTCCCGTCTCCGTCCTGTCTGCAGACATCCTGGTATGTGGGCAGACAGTCCGTCCCGTCCCGTCTCCGTCCTGTCTGCAGACATCCTGGTATGTGGGCAGACAGTCCGTCCCGTCCCGTCTCCGTCCTGTCTGCAGACATCCTGGTCTGTGGACAGACAGTCCGTCCCGTCCCGTCTCCGTCCTGTCTGGCAGACATCCTGGCCTGTGGGCAGACAGTCCGTCCCGTCTCCGTCCTGTCTGCAGACATCCTGGCCTGTGGGCAGACAGTCCGTCCCGTCTCCGTCCTATCTGCAGACATCCTGGTCTCTGGGCAGACAGTCCGTCCCGTCTCCGTCCTGTCTGCAGACATCCTGGTCTGTGGGCAGACAGTCCGTCCCGTCTCCGTCCTGTCTGCAGACATCCTGGTCTGTGGGCAGACAGTCCGTCCCGTCCCGTCTCCGTCCTGTCTGCAGACATCCTGGTCTGTGGGCAGACAGTCCGTCCCGTCTCCGTCCTGTCTGCAGACATCCTGGCCTGTGGGCAGACAGTCCGTCCCGTCTCCGTCCTGTCTGCAGACATCCTGGTCTGTGGACAGACAGTCCGTCCCGTCTCCGTCCTGTCTGCAGACATCCTGGTCTGTGGGCAGACAGTCCGTCCCGTCTCCGTCCTGTCTGCAGACATCCTGGTCTGTGGGCAGACAGTCCGTCCCGTCCCGTCCCGTCTCCGTCCTGTCTGCAGACATCCTGGTCTGTGGGCAGACAGTCCGTCCCGTCTCCGCCCTGTCTGCAGACATCCTGGTCTGTGGGCAGAGAGTCCGTCCCGTCCCGTCTCCGTCCTGTCTGCAGACATCCTGGCCTGTGGGCAGACAGTCCGTCCCGCCCCGTCTCCGTCCTGTCTGCAGACATCCTGGTCTGTGGACAGACAGTCCGTCCCGTCTCCGTCCTGTCTGCAGACATCCTGGCCTGTGGGCAGACAGTCCGTCCCGTCTCCGTCCTGTCTGCAGACATCCTGGCCTGTGGGCAGACAGTCCGTCCCGTCTCCGTCTCCGTCCTGTCTGCAGACATCCTGGTCTGTGGGCAGACAGTCCGTCCCGTCCCGTCTCCGTCCTGTCTGCAGACATCCTGGCCTGTGGGCAGACAGTCCGTCCCGTCTCCGTCTCCGTCCTGTCTGCAGACATCCTGGTCTGTGGGCAGACAGTCCGTCCCGTCCCGTCTCCGTCCTGTCTGCAGACATCCTGGTATGTGGGCAGACAGTCCGTCCCGTCTCCGTCCTGTCTGCAGACATCCTGGTCTGTGGACAGACAGTCCGTCCCGTCTCCGTCCTGTCTGCAGACATCCTGGCCTGTGGGCAGACAGTCCGTCCCGTCTCCGTCCTGTCTGCAGACATCCTGGTCTGTGGACAGACAGTCCGTCCCGTCTC
This sequence comes from Chirona hameri, assembly GCA_036785665.1. NCBI lineage: Eukaryota > Metazoa > Arthropoda > Thecostraca > Balanomorpha > Balanidae > Chirona > Chirona hameri. The sequence continues at coordinate 56,650 of JAXIVJ010003268.1, forward strand.
CGTCCTGTCTGCAGACATCCTGGTCTGTGGGCAGACAGTCCGTTCCGTCTCCGTCCTGTCTGCAGACATCCTGGTCTGTGGGCAGACAGTCCGTCCCGTCTCCGTCCTGTCTGCAGACATCCTGGTCTGTGGGCAGACAGTCCGTCCCGTCTCCGTCCTGTCTGCAGACATCCTGGCCTGTGGGCAGACAGTCCGTCCCGTCTCCGTCCTGTCTGCAGACATCCTGGTCTGTGGACAGACAGTCCGTCCCGTCTCCGTCCTGTCTGCAGACATCCTGGTCTGTGGGCAGACAGTCCGTTCCGTCTCCGTCCTGTCTGCAGACATCCTGGTCTGTGGGCAGACAGTCCGTCCCGTCTCCGTCCTGTCTGCAGACATCCTGGTCTGTGGGCAGACAGTCCGTCCCGTCTCCGTTCTGTCTGCAGACATCCTGGTCTGTGGGCAGACAGTCCGTCCCGTCTCTGTCCTGTCTGCAGACATCCTGGTATGTGGGCAGACAGTCCGTCCCGTCCCGTCTCCGTCCTGTCTGCAGACATCCTGGTCTGTGGGCAGACAGTCCGTCCCGTCTCCGTCCTGTCTGCAGACATCCTGGTCTGTGGGCAGACAGTCCGTCCCGTCTCCGTCCTGTCTGCAGACATCCTGGTCTGTGGGCAGTCAGTCCGTCCCGTCTCCGTCCTGTCTGCAGACATCCTGGTCTGTGGGCAGACAGTCCGTCCCGTCTCCGTCCTGTCTGCAGACATCCTGGTCTGTGGGCAGACAGTCCGTCCCGTCTCCGTCCTGTCTGCAGACATCCTGGTCTGTGGGCAGACAGTCCGTCCCGTCTCTGTCCTGTCTGCAGACATCCTGGTCTGTGGGCAGACAGTCCGTCCCGTCTCCGTCCTGTCTGCAGACATCCTGGTCTGTGGACAGACAGTCCGTCCCGTCTCCGTCCTGTCTGCAGACATCCTGGTCTGTGGGCAGACAGTCCGTCCCGTCTCCGTCCTGTCTGCAGACATCCTGGTCTGTGGGCAGACAGTCCGTCCCGTCTCCGTCCTGTCTGCAGACATCCTGGTCTGTGGGCAGACAGTCCGTCCCGTCTCCGTTCTGTCTGCAGACATCCTGGTCTGTGGGCAGACAGTCCGTCCCGTCTCCGTTCTGTCTGCAGACATCCTGGTCTGTGGGCAGACAGTCCGTCCCGTCTCTGTCCTGTCTGCAGACATCCTGGTCTGTGGGCAGACAGTCCGTCCCGTCTCTGTCCTGTCTGCAGACATCCTGGTCTGTGGGCAGACAGTCCGTCCCGTCTCCGTCCTGTCTGCAGACATCCTGGTCTGTGGGCAGACAGTCCGTCCCGTCTCCGTTCTGTCTGCAGACATCCTGGTCTGTGGGCAGACAGTCCGTCCCGTCTCTGTCCTGTCTGCAGACATCCTGGTCTGTGGGCAGACAGTCCGTCCCGTCTCCGTCCTGTCTGCAGACATCCTGGTCTGTAGGCAGACAGTCCGTCCCGTCTCCGTCCTGTCTGCAGACATCCTGGTCTGTGGGCAGACAGTCCGTCCCGTCTCCGTCCTGTCTGCAGACATCCTGGTCTGTGGGCAGACAGTCCGTCCCGTCTCCGTCCTGTCTGCAGACATCCTGGTCTGTGGGCAGACAGTCCGTCCCGTCTCCGTCCTGTCTGCAGACATCCTGGTCTGTGGGCAGACAGTCCGTCCCGTCTCCGTCCTGTCTGCAGGCATCCTGGTCTGTGGGCAGACAGTCCGTTCCGTCTCCGTCTCCGTCCTGTCTGCAGACATCCTGGTCTGTGGGCAGACAGTCCGTCCCGTCTCCGTCCTGTCTGCAGGCATCCTGGTCTGTAGGCAGACAGCCCGTCCCGTCCCGTCTCCGTTCTGTCTGCAGACATCCTGGTCTGTGGGCAGACAGTCCGTTCCGTCTCGTCCCCAGACACCTTAGCCGGCGCTGACCGCGATCGCCGCCAACTCCCTCTGCTGGTGGGCACAGATGGGCTGCTCCGCCGACAAATCACATTCGGTCTCCCCCTAATTGGCCCCGGGGAACTGTCCGGGAAGCGCCGCCACTGCCAATGGCTGCTGGCACGGTGTGGAATGTGTGTGGACTGTTCGGGATGGGCTGTGACGTGCTGGTTTCATGTATGTGTGGTGGCCGATCTGGGCTTGTATTGTTAGTTTCAAGTTAGTACACAATACACAAGCTATATACATGACAGAGTTTAGGGTGCCTAATGGTAATGACCTCAGCAGTCGATGCGTCCAAAAAAAACATCATCTTCACCATCATCACGGCAGAGTTTGTGTGGTGCCGACCTGGCGTGGTGCCTTTCTGTGGTGCCGACCTGGCGTGGCGCCGTGGCAGTCGTGACAGACGGTCCCTAGTACACAGTCAACACGTCTGTCACGCCTGTCACGCCTGTCACGCCTGTCACGCCTGTCACGCCTGTCACGCCTGCCACGCCTGTCACGCCTGTCACGCCTGTCACGTCTGTTGCGTATGTCACGTATGTCACGCCTGTTGCGTCTGTCACGCATGTCACGCATGTAACGCCTGTCACGTCTGTTGCGTCTGTCACGTCTGTCACGCATGTCACGTCTGTCGCGTCTGTCACGTATGTCACGCCTGTCACGTCTGTCACGTATGTCACGTATGTCACGTATGTCACGTATGTCACGCCTGTCACGCCTTTCACGCATGTCACGCATGTCACGCATGTCACGCATGTCACGCATGTCACGCATGTCACGTATGTCACGTCTGTCACGTCTGTCACGTATGTAACGTCTGTCACGCCTGTCACGTATGCCACGTCTGTCACGTCTGTTGCGTATGTCATGTCTGTCACGTCTGTCACGCCTGTCACGTATGTCACGTCTGTCAGGATCGCAGGTGGCACTGGTCTCGGTCACGACGAATGAGCGCTGCTCCGGGATCTGAGAGAGGTCGTGCCCTCGGGGCATATCACTGGACCGAAGGCTCTCTTAAAATGCAGATCACGCTCGTGTCTCAAGACCCACATGTGCTGGTTGGTAGAGTGCTAATCCTGCAAGCATGCGGTGATGGCGACGGTGACGGTGACGATAACGGTAGAGGTGACGGTGACGTTAACGGTAGAGGTGACGGTGACGTCAACGATAACGGTAGAGGTGACAGTGACGGTGACGTCAACGATAACGGTAGAGGTGACGGTGAATTTAACGATAACGGTAGAGGTGACAGTGACGTTAACGATAACGGTAGAGGTGACAGTGACGGTGACGTTAACGATAACGGTAGAGGTGACGTTAACGATAACGGTAGAGGTGACGTTAACGATAACGGTAGAGGTGACAGTGACGGCGACGTTAACGATAACGGTAGAGGTGACGTTAACGTTAACGATAACGGTAGAAGTGACGGGGACGGGGTCGGCAGTGGCAGTAGACTTAAGAGGTCAGTAACGGCGACAGTAGCGGACGCCAAAGACGGTAACAGTGGTGGGCCAGTCGGATCTGCTCATCACGCCCACATACCTCTGCTGGGCGATGTGAACCCCCCATCGTGCCGACTGGGGAGACCTGGTCTGACGCAGGCGTACCTCAGCAGCCGACTGGGCCACACGTCGCGGGCATAGTCGGCGGCTGGCGCAGTGGTGGGTGGTGGGCGGTGCGGAGCGGAACTCGGCTCGGTGTCTGAGGTTCGCTGTGATATGTCACCCAGTTTAACCCTGTGTCGATCCAGTGTCTGAGGTTCGCTGTGATGTCACCCAGTTTAACCCGGTGTCGATCCAGTGTCTGAGGTTCGCTGTGATATGTCACCCAGTTTAACCCTGTGTCGATCCAGTGTCTGAGGTTCGCTGTGATATGTCACCCAGTTTAACCCTGTGTCGATCCAGTGGCTGAGGTTCGCTGTGATATGTCACCCAGTTTAACCCGGTGTCGATCCAGTGGCTGAGGTTCGCTGTGATATGTCACCCAGTTTAACCCTGTGTCGATCCAGTGTCTGAGGTTCGCTGTGATATGTCACCCAGTTTAACCCTGTGTCGATCCAGTGTCTGAGGTTCGCTGTGATATGTCACCCAGTTTAACCCTGTGTCGATCCAGTGTCTGAGGTTCGCTGTGATATGTCACCCAGTTTAACCCTGTGTCGATCCAGTGTCTGAGGTTCGCTGTGATATGTCACCCAGTTTAACCCTGTGTCGATCCAGTGTCTGAGGTTCGCTGTGATATGTCACCCAGTTTAACCCTGTGTCGATCCAGTGTCTGAGGTTCGCTGTGATATGTCACCCAGTTTAACCCTGTGTCGATCCTCGTCTTGTTACCCCGTCTTGCGGACGCCCCGCCCAACCTGCTCTTGACTCGACCTGTGTCCCGCCAGGTGTAACGAAGTGACCGGGTGACCCGGGTCATCCCTGAAAGACCGCGATCAACCAACCCGCCCAGCATCCGGCGCTGGGCGATGGACACCAAGGAACGCTGCACGGTAAGTTGTCAGAAACTCCCTACATTGGTACACAGTACACTCACTGACTCGGTGACTCACTGGCTCACTGACTCACTGACTCACTGACTCACTGACTCACTGACTCACTGACTCACTGACTCACTGACTCACTGACTCACTGACTCACTGACTCATTGACTCACTAACTCACTGACGCACTGACTCACTGACTCACTGACTCAGTCAGTGGTATGGATAGGAGTATCGTGCAGAGAAGTATCGTCGGATACTTCACCAATGGTCATCACCACGGCTCACTGGCATGGATACGTAGCATTTAATTTACTTGCCAGGGATTGATTCATTCGACCTAAATGCATCATACTACTACTGAACACTGAACATAAAGCATCCTTTATGTGTGGAAGTGAAATCCGAACTGCTCGTAAATCAGTAGTGGCGGGCTGAGGGCGTGATTTATTCGTAGTATGGCACCAGGTGATTGGTGCCTAATCGATACGTGTCGGGAGCGGGGTTGCAGCAGCTGGTGTCGCTGTTGTAAAAGTTATCGCTATGATCGATTCACTGTCTGTCAGTCAGCCCCTCTGTGAGGGAGGTGTGTGCTGTTTAAGCCACGCAGTCTGATGTACACGGCCGGCTACAGGCAGCTGCCTTGCTTCGATCGCTGTCGTAGTCGTGACAAGTCTGGTTGAGACCTCATAAACAAGGAAGCGTCCGGTGATTCTCGCGGGATTTTCCGTCAACGTTTGTGTGACGTCACTTGAGCAAGTGTGTGACGTCACTGGAGCAAGCACATCACTGGAGAAATGCGATGTTCTTATCAGATCGATTGTATCGCAATGGTATTGTATAGCATTGAGCTTCAATGACGTCATTTTGCCGTACGATTCTACGCTAGCGTTTGTATCCATATTTCGCTAATAATTTGCTTGTTGCCTACATAGAAGTAAGACTTATTGTATGTAAGACATAGACGAAGTAGCGATGACTCTTAAGAAGTAGAGTCAAGGGCAGCAGGTGGATCAAGTTGACCAATGTAAACTGCGGGCAGCTTTTCCGGATGTCTCCCCTGCTCAGCTGGGGCTCAGCTATATTTGTGGTGCCAGAGGTGGTAAAAATAGACTATGGTTCTCCGACCAAATCGAAAGTTGGAAAATGGTTCTCCAGCAACACTAGTGCAATATCGCTCGTTGAAGCAATATTTATATTTATACTCTGTGAAATATTGATCATACATGAAAAAATAAAGTTGCAAAAACTCTGATAAGCTACTCTGTAGCTGATGCAAGATTAAAGACATTGGCAAGTTCTTGAGGTCCCTATAAAAGAAGAGAGTATAGACAGGTCCCAAGCAATATTTGCCATTTAATGTGCATATTTTCCATTTATGACAGACAGAAAAGTGTACCAGTAATACCAAAGCTATGACGTCACCAAAAACGATACATAATCAAACCTGACTTAACCTTTACAGCAATTACGGTCGCAGGGACCCACGTTTAGAACGCTCTGCTCGCATTCGCTCGCTGCGCTGCAGAACCTACCAGGGGCTGCCCCCCCCCCCCCCCAGACCCCCCAGACCATCTTGTAGACAGTCAAAGAGAGACCACTTTTCAGTCTGTTGTAATATTACCATCAGCTAATATTACAACAGATTACTGAACTATTACCCGAAGTCAAAGGTCAAATACAGGCAGTTTTTAATTTAATTAGACTTTTTACAGGTAGGGTAGACAACATTAACACCGGACACATCCTAATGCCATACTTTTCATGCTATTAGTGAATGACGATACTGACACTACATCACCAATAGCATGAAAAGTATGTTGTTAGGGCGTGTCCGGGGTTTACCCTGTGTTCTCCCTTCAAACTGACAACCCCTTTGCCTGGGATGACTTTCAGACACCAACGCACCACCAATAACATGCAAGTTTGATGTCTTTAACACCACAACACCACCAGTAACGTGCCAAGTCTGATGTGTTGACATGTTAAGTTTATCCTACTTGCTATGCGATTTATTTTATCCATTTTTGAGCAACTATATTATTAATTATTTCAGCTTAACTTTACCTTGAACTCTGAAGCAGGATAAATGTTTTAGCGATTCTGTGAAGCAGGGGGTGCTTCACAGAATCGCTAAAACATTTTTAACATGCATCGCTTTCCAAAGCGACGATCGCTCCAAATCGAGGTTTTAAAATGTTGTTATCATGCCTCCATGGTCATTGGTCATCAATCTAAAATATACACTGGTTTTCTAGATTTGTTCCAAAATTTAGACCAGTTTCTACTATGCAGCGAAGTTGGCTGGTAAAACCCGCGGATCCGCCGGTCGGACGGCGGAGAGTCTCCCGTTCAAAGTCAATGAGTGGTCTTCCGCGGTTCTCCCAATCCGCTGACCACTAGAAATAGTAGTTTGTATGGTCTATAAAAACAACTATATTGTTGGTATAATAGGCTGCCATTCTGGTGGTGCCAAACTGATATCACTGTTGCTATGTGGGACAGCTTTTTATGTGTGAATTATTAATGTGTGAATCATAATTATGTCCTGAAAATGCAGTAGAAATTGCCTTTGAATATGCCACTATTCGATGTAAAAAGCACAAGCATGCAAAAATGCAGCATGTGGCTCCTCTGATGGATCATTTGTGATGAAAAATGAGCCAACCTGGCAAGAAAAAGCAAATTTTGTTCTCCGACGTCGTCCAGCAGGACGGGGCATTTTACCACCCCTGCCCAGCTGTGTCAGAAAAGTGGTTCCACGATCTAAGTTCGCGGAACAAATTTTTCGCCAGCGGCGGAACAAATTTTGTAGTGCGTATACCAGTAATTTGTGCGTAATTTTTGATACGCGTTTCTACACAACCTATTTTAACATGTCATTATGTGCATATATTATTATGTGGAAAGTTGATGAATCGTCAGTCGTATTTCCTGTACAGATATATGGTCTTGACGTCATGGTGGCCAAATTGAGAGACTTAGGTGGAATTGAAGGAGGTCAAAGTTGTATGTCTTATCAAAAATGATGCCATGAAGGAGGTCTCTGGGTCTAAAAACATGAAAATGAGGTCAAAATTGTCATGTGTTTAAAGCTGGACACCCCATTGCATGCTATGACATCGGGCAACATGAAATAATTTTGACATCCCTCCCCCTAACTCCCTGAATTTGGCCACAATGCTTGGCGTCAGTCGGGGACCGATACTCCCGGGTCGTATGTTAAAAAGGTGCCTTGTATCGTTGCGTATGCGTTAGCGTATATGCGAAACTGGGCTCAAGTCTCAGTCTAAAGTACTGCCGTCTTTTGCATAACGTGTTGTAGTGTCCCAGGGTTATCCATGACCCCGATGACGATGGTATCGGTGGCAGGGTTGTAACGCAAAAACTTTTTGTGTGAGGTTTTAAAAAGTTTTTGGTTTAATTTTTGGAAAAGTACCAGTTTTCCTTCCCAAAATCACTGCAGAAATTTCGGATGTTGGGAATTTGAAGGTTCTGCCTTACATTTGTTCCCCCAATTTGTGTCACTGTCACGTTCCGGCCATTGCAGTCTATTTTGTTTGCTCGTCAGTCATTTGCACCCGCAGACTAAAATAAAAACAGTCAAAAACAGTTGTCTGCCACTGCTCCCCATTGGCCGTGACAGTCAGCATGCTGAGACTGCAGCTCCGTGTGCCAGCATTGTGCAGATTACCGGGCTGATGACGCAGATAAAGACTAGATGGACCGGCGCGGCGGATAAGCCGATGCGGCGGCATTGGCACGGGTCAGGGCTGCGTATACACATCGGACAACTGATTTACGCCGTAGGGTATTTAGTAGCCCTGCAAAATACCCCATGGCCGGGGTGAAAACGGCCATATCTCGACCAAGCATTTCTACTAGCGCTGCGAACTTTACGCCTTCGATCATCCGTTCCGGAGATCTTCAAATCGCCTGACGCGTAAACCAGAACTGTTGAATATTCACTTGCCTTTGAAGATGTCGTAATTATAAATATAATTATATAAGCCAAATATAATTATATTTTCAGGAAAAAAACACTCCAAACGCTCCCCAAACTTGACAACATACCGGATGTTAAGAACGTCCATGAAATTAGCGACTTATTCAGCGACTTATTCAGCGACTTATTCAGCGACGGATTCAGCGACGGATTCAGCGACGGATTCAGCGATGGATTCAGATTTGGCCCAAACCAATTCTGGCAATTCTGGCACGCTGATCACGAATATGACCTTCATCTTCCTGTTCAATGTCATCTTCAAAGGTCAAATTCGAGGTCAAAGGACGGGGTCGTTAGACATGGACGTTATGTCTAACGGACCAGGCTATCATCTTCGACCACTTTGGAAAGGGTCCGGCAATACATTTCGGACGTTATGCGGTACCCCGTCCTTTGACCTCGAATTTCACCTTGTAGATGACCTTGAACAGGAAAATGAAGTCGTGATCAGCGTGCCAGTTTTGACTTTGGGCCGACGTTTGGGCCAAATCTGAATCCGTCGCTGAATAAGTCGCTGAATAAGTCGCTAATTTCACGGACGTTCTTAGCATCCGGTATGTTGTCAAGTTTGGGGAGCTTTTGTAATGGTGTTTCCGAAAATATAAGTATATTTGGCCATCTGAACAAACGTATCCGATCTGTGAGGAAGGGATAATTACGATAGCTTAATAATTAGAATTACGACAGCCATAGGCGTATCCAGGATTACCGCCAAGGTAGTACCCGCGGCCAGTGTTATGGGCCCCCGGAGCGTCAGGGCCCCTTCCAAGACTGAGGGCCCTTTTACCACCACACCAGCGAAAAAAATGTTGTTGAGCTGGGTAGGGTAAATAATGCCAATGCGTTGTTGAGCGCGGGGGTAGATCATGAAAATATAAAGTTCATCTCAGATCCAACGTGTTTTTTAGTCGTTATTTGAAGGAAGGGAAACCATCCTGAAACGGTTACCCCCCCCCCCCCCCAAAAAAAAAAAAAAAAAGACGGCCGGCTAGATCGGCCCTTGATTGGGGTTTAACCCGCGCGGCGCTGGGGTCTCCATCCGAACGCGCCGCGCTGGGGGGTACATTTTACCCCCCTCTTATCTCCCGAACCAATAATCGCAGCGAGACGCGCAAGGCGGCGATCGGAAGCTCTCGATGGGAAGATTCTAAGTAATTCTTAAAATTTTATTTAAAAGGTCACATCAGGTCAGGGTCAGGTCAAAGGTCAAAACCACCTGTTTTCGAGATTATTGGCTGCAGAGACCGGACTATCAACATCAGCGCGCCGAAACTCTGCCAAAACACTTCTAAATATAAGGAGAGGGTAATGCTTGAGTATTAATATCATACTAAGTACAGGTCAAGGTCAAAGTCAGGTCACAAAAGGTCACACTGTGAAAAAGTAATATGAAACCCATGTGACACATGTCTCATGGGTTATTTCAGACGTAGAATCCAAAAATAATGGTTATTTTGACATTTGACCTCAAGGTCAGGTCAAGATCAGGCAAAAAAGGTCAAATTTTGAAATCCAAAATTTGCAATAACCGACACATGTTTACGGTTCAGTTTTGCCACAGCAATCCAATGGTGCAATTTGTTTTTGTGTATGATGTCTAGAAATGTCAAAATTTGCGATTGTTTTTAAAATGCGTCCATCACATTGAACACTTATTAGTGTCATTTGGGGGTCAAAAATATAGAATTTGTTTGAAATTTGGAATAGTCACTCATTAGAGATGGTTATCTGACATATCCTCCGGTTTTTTGAAAATTCTTACAATTTTGGATTTTGTAAACTTTGAAAAAAATATGCATTTTGGGGATCAGAAAATCAAAATTGTGCAAATCCGAGATAGCCATCTTGTAGAGAATGTCATTTCCTTCCTTTTGACGTGCTTTGTTTGCAATTTGCTTCAATACTCGCTGTTCTATCATCGATCAAAGTTTCGTCCATTTTGGACCGAAAATGGCGTTACATGACATCACTAAAACGCTATTTTCGCAAAAACTTCTCGATCGATTTTCTCCAAAATTTATCTGAAGACGTCAAATCGATGCCAGATAAGGTACTGAAAGTTTCGCGTCGATATCTAGTGTAGTTTTGAATCTATAGCGAAAACCCGGGAGGGGGGGGGGGTAAAATTTACCCCCCCCCAGCGCCGCGCGGGTTAAGGGAGATGCAACTGTCCATGGTTATATGGCACTGATATGAATAATGAAGATAATCATAATATTTTACCAAATTAATGACAGTTTGGCCTCTGCGCCATGAGCAAAGGCAATGCACTATGCAGGTACAGCTTCAGGTAACGACTGCTCTTGTTAACCCTCGCCCTACGGAGGAGGCTGACAGCCCCCCCCCCCCTCCATGAGGTTTTTCTTGAATAACTTATTACACATGCGGCGCATCTTGCTGAAATGTTCGGTAGCTGAGTTTACAACAATTATACGTATGCTGTAAACATTTAATTGAAATTGATTGCAAAATTTGGGAGATAATCATGTTTTGATGTCATGTTGGTGGAAAAACGATAAATATTTGAAAAATCGTAGAAAACAGAGTTTTAAAGCAAATTACAAACGCAATTCACCAAAGATACAAAATGACATTTTCTTTAAAATGGCAATCTCGGATTTTCAAAGTTTTGGGTTTTTGGACCCTAAAATGAAAACAAAACTGTTTTTTTTTCTCAAAATCCCCACAAAATCAAAATTTTCAAAGATGTTAGAAAAACCGGAATATGTGTGAGAGAACTGAGTATGGGAAATACCCATGCCAAATTTCAAAGAAATATCTTCATTTTTGACTGAATGATGGCTCCCTAAGTATAAGAAACTCATGACGTCATTTTTTTATAACTTTTTTTTTACTTTTTTTTGGACAAGATACGAACAAATAATTACCTTTTCTGTATTTATGAGCCAAAACTGGTCTAGTAACATGCCTTTTTTATTTACATTTATTAATTTCTCATTTTTAGGTTCTCTGAAGAGCAAAATCGCTGTTCTGGACGTGGTAAATCCGAGGTCATTCACTTGACCTGGAAGGTCATCCGTTGACCTGAAACCTGCAAATCGCATACTGTTAGATTCCTCTCATGACAGGCAACATGCTGGTTCTTTCCGCATTGCTCGAAGTTGCTTGGTTTGGAAGTTAACAGGGGGGCCTGTCAGCCCCACCCCCCCCCCCCCCCCCCCCCGTAGGACGATGGTGAAAAAGCTCCCGTAGGGCGAGAGTTAAAGCCTAAAGGCAAGCAGGTGACAAAGTCCATTGGGTGCAGTGGTGTAACCTAACTACCCAATCAGCAATAGCAACCAAATCTCATTGGGAACTAATTGAAAATGCAATCAAATAGAACCACAAACCAACCACTGGCAGTTTTGCGAATTGCAATCAACTTTGTGCCAATAATTACCCAATGTGGTATCTGCTTCCACCTTACGACCTACCTCGATATTAATAATGTATAGTTAGTTAGTGACACCACACATTTTTCCAGGGTCACAGCAACATTCACAGCCAACAAGCCCAAAATAAATATAAACACAGCGGTATACACGGCCTTGAACATGCAGCACGCCAAAAAAAAAAATGTGGCACGATTTCGAGTCATTATAGCCGCGAAAACAGAACCAATAAAAATATGATTTATAACCAAATGTTTGCAAATCATTGACTTAGTTCCTAAATCCTAACCTACGAATATTTATAATTTAGGATGCATACATAAACTATTTTGTTATTTGTGTATGTCCAGAATATTTACCTATGGGCTATGTAATATGTTGTTAAACAAACATTCTTGATGTTTTGAATGTGTTTCGAATATGACGCATAAACGACAATTCAGGAATTATATAATAAAAGTTATAATATGGTTCAACAAGGCCCTAGGCTTAATCAAACATATCTCCCTACTTCGAACTGTTAGTACTTTGACTTACTACATGTGTTTATCTTTCCCCCGGCCCCAAGCAGCTTCACAGTGAAGTACTTAGGTATGAAACTTGAAAGTTAATTTGCTATTTCCAATTCCAATAAGTTTTGCATAAGATTGGTTGAGATCTTCGTTGTTCTGTCTGACCTTACCATTCCATTGTTGATTGTGTTTAATGTTATGCTCTGCAGTCTTCCCCCAGACAATTCTGATCTCGGTAGATAAACAGGTAATAGGTATGATTGCCTAAGTCGTGAATGTTCTGTTGGCAGGGTTTCATGAACTACCGTTTACCACCAGTGCCTCCCTAGGTAGTAAGTAGTTAGTACCTACTTCCTACAATATGCAACTCATATTTTTCCCGTAGAATCAGTTTGAATCGATTCATTTGGTGATTCTTTGGTGATTCTTCGCATCGCAATGATTCGATTCTTGATTCACATTGATGTTTGCGTAAAAGGAATCGATTCACCTGTGATTCTTCGTCAAACGATGTGATTCTTGAATCGTTAATCGATTCACCATGAATCGTTTACAAGTCTGATCCGGACTATACGGAGATATCGATACATGATTCAGATTCATCGCGGTACAGCTTCACTTGGCGCGTGATTCGTGGTCTTTTCTCTCGTCTCCACTCTTGGCAGTCGTGCTCTCTTGTCGGTAAGTGGCTGGCTTGTGTCGTTTTGCTCCAGGTTTTGCTGTGGGTAGTCGGTCAGGCCGATGGCTTCCGTGTTGGACGCGAGGTTGGACGCGGGGTATTACATTACCTTTCCATCACGGCTGGTTTTATCCCAGCATTAGCAAACGGAGGGCGGTGACCAGTCTGCGTTAGTGTCCCGCTCGGTTGCATTAGTGCTCCACCATTACCGGCCGGTAGCCGGTAGCCGGTAGGCGGTAGCCGGTAGCCGGTAGGCGGTAGCCGGTAGCCGGTAGGCGGTAGCCGGTAGCCGGTAGGCGGTAGGCCGGTAGGCCGGTAGGCCGGTAGGCGGTAGCCGGTAGCCGGTAGGCGGTAGGCGGTAGCCGGTAGCCGGTAGCCGGTAGGCGGTAGCCGGTAGCCGGTAGGCGGTAGCCGGTAGGCGGTAGCCGGTGGGCGGTAGCCGGTAGGCAGTGGCCGGTAGCCGGTAGCCGGTAGGCGGTAGTCGGTAGCCGGTAGCCGGTAGGCGGTAGCCGGTAGGCGGTAGCCGGTAGCCGGTAGGCGGTAGCCGGTAGCCGGTAGCCGGTAGGCGGTAGCCGGTAGGCGGTAGCCGGTAGGCGGTAGCCGGTAGGCGGTAGCCGGTAGGCGGTAGCCGGTAGGCGGTAGCCGGTAGGCGGTAGCCGGTAGCCGGTAGGCGGTAGCCGGTAGGCGGTAGGCGGTAGCCGGTAGGCGGTAGCCGGTAGGCGGTAGCCGGTAGGCGGTAGCCGGTAGGCGGTAGCCGGTAGGCGGTAGCCGGTAGGCGGTAGCCGGTAGGCGGTAGCCGGTAGGCGGTAGCCGGTAGGCGGTAGCCGGTAGGCGGTAGCCGGTAGGCGGTAGCCGGTAGGCGGTAGCCGGTAGGCGGTAGCCGGTAGCCGGTAGCCGGTAGGCGGTAGCCGGTAGGCGGTAGCCGGTAGGCGGTAGCCGGTAGCCGGTAGCCGGTAGGCGGTAGCCGGTAGCCGGTAGGCGGTAGGCGGTAGGCGGTAGGCGGTAGGCGGTAGCCGGTAGGCGGTAGCCGGTAGGCAGTGGCCGGTAGCCGGTAGCCGGTAGGCGGTAGCCGGTAGCCGGTAGCCGGTAGCCGGTAGCCGGTAGCCGGTAGCCGGTAGCCGGTAGGCGGTAGGCGGTAGCCGGTAGCCGGTAGGCGGTAGCCGGTAGGCGGTAGCCGGTGGGCGGTAGCCGGTGGGCAGTGGCCGGTAGCCGGTAGGCGGTAGCCGGTAGCCGGTAGGCGGTAGCCGGTAGCCGGTAGCCGGTAGGCGGTAGGCGGTAGCCGGTAGGCGGTAGCCGGTAGGCGGTAGCCGGTAGGCGGTAGCCGGTAGGCGGTAGCCGGTAGCCGGTAGGCGGTAGCCGGTAGCCGGTAGCCGGTAGGCGGTGGCCGGTAGCCGGTAGCCGGTAGGCCGGTAGCCGGTAGGCGGTAGGTGGTAGCCGGTAGGCAGTGGCCGGTAGCCGGTAGGCGGTAGCCGGTAGGCGGTAGCCGGTAGGCGGTAGCCGGTAGGCGGTAGCCGGTAGGCGGTAGCCGGTAGGCGGTAGCCGGTAGCCGGTAGCCGGTAGGCGGTAGCCGGTAGGCGGTAGCCGGTAGGCGGTAGCCGGTAGGCGGTAGCCGGTAGGCGGTAGCCGGTAGGCGGTAGCCGGTAGGCGGTAGCCGGTAGGCGGTAGCCGGTAGGCAGTGGCCGGTAGGCAGTGGCCGGTAGGCAGTGGCCGGTAGCCGGTAGGCGGTAGCCGGTAGCCGGTAGGCGGTAGCCGGTAGGCGGTAGCCGGTAGGCGGTAGCCGGTAGGCGGTAACCGGTAGGCGGTAGGCGGTAGCCGGTGGGCGGTAGCCGGTAGGCGGTGGCCGGTAGCCGGTAGGCGGTAGCCGGTAGGCGGTAGCCGGTAGGCGGTAGCCGGTAGGCGGTAGCCGGTAGGCGGTAGCCGGTAGGCGGTAGCCGGTAGGCGGTAGCCGGTAGGCGGTAGGCGGTAGGCGGTAGGCGGTAGGCGGTAGCCGGTAGGCGGTAGCCGGTAGGCGGTAGCCGGTGGCCGGTAGGCGGTAGCCGGCTACCGGCTACCGGCTACCGCCTACCGGCTACCGCCTACCGCCTACCGGCTACCGGCTACCGGCTACCGGCCACCGCCTACCGGCTAGCCGGTAGGCGGTAGCCGGTAGCCGGTAGCCGGTAGCCGGTAGGCCGGTAGGCGGTAGCCGGTAGGCAGTAGCCGGTAGCCGGTAGGCGGTAGCCGGTAGGCGGTAGCCGGTAGGCGGTAGCCGGTAGGCGGTACCCGGTAGGAGGTAGCCGGTAGGCGGTAGCCGGTAGGCGGTAGCCGGTAGGCGGTAGCCGGTAGGCGGTAGCCGGTAGGCGGTAGGCGGTAGCCGGTAGGCGGTAGGCGGTAGCCGGTAGGCGGTGGGCGGTAGGCGGTGGGCGGTAGCCGGTAGGCAGTGGCCGGTAGGCGGTAGCCGGTAGGCGGTAGCCGGTAGGCGGTAGGCGGTAGCCGGTAGGCGGTAGCCGGTAGGCGGTAGCCGGTAGGCGGTAGCCGGTAGGCGGTAGCCGGTAGGCGGTAGCCGGTAGGCGGTAGCCGGTAGGCGGTAGCCGGTAGGCGGTAGCCGGTAGGCGGTAGCCGGTAGGCGGTAGCCGGTAGGCGGTAGCCGGTAGGCGGTAGCCGGTAGGCGGTAGCCGGTAGGCGGTAACCGGTAGGCGGTAGCCGGTAGGCGGTAGCCGGTAGGCGGTAGGCGGTAGGCGGTAGCCGTTAGGCGGTAGCCGGTAGGCGGTAGCCGGTAGGCGGTAGCCGGTGGGCGGTAGCCGGTAGGCAGTGGCCGGTAGGCGGTAGCCGGTAGCCGGTAGCCGGTGGGCGGTAGCCGGTGGGCGGTAGCCGGTGGGCAGTGGCCGGTAGCCGGTAGGCGGTAGCCGGTAGCCGGTAGGCGGTAGGCGGTAGCCGGTAGCCGGTAGGTGGTAGCCGGCAGGCGGTAGCCGGTAGGCGGTAGCCGGTAGGCGGTAGCCGGTAGGCGGTAGCCGGTAGGCGGTAGGCGGTAGCCGGTAGGCGGTAGCCGGTAGCCGGTAGCCGGTAGCCGGTAGGCGGTAGCCGGTAGGCGGTAGCCGGTAGGCGGTAGCCGGTAGGCGGTAGCCGGTAGGCGGTAGCCGGTAGGCGGTAGCCGGTAGGCGGTAGCCGGTAGGCGGTAGCCGGTAGGCGGTAGCCGGTAGGCGGTAGCCGGTAGCCGGTAGGCGGTAGCCGGTAGGCGGTAGCCGGTAGGCGGTAGCCGGTAGGCGGTAGCCGGTAGGCGGTAGCCGGTAGGCGGTAGCCGGTAGGCGGTAGCCGGTAGGCGGTAGCCGGTAGGCGGTAGCCGGTAGGCGGTAGCCGGTAGGCGGTGGCAGGTAGGCGGTAGCCGGTAGGCGGTAGCCGGTAGGCGGTAGCCGGTAGGCGGTAGGCGGTAGCCGGTAGCCGGTAGGCGGTAGCCGGTAGGCGGTAGCCGGTAGGCGGTAGCCGGTAGGCGGTAGCCGGTAGGCGGTAGGCGGTAGGCGGTAGGCGGTAGCCGGTAGCCGGTAGCCGGTAGCCGGTAGCCGGTAGGCGGTGGCCGGTAGGCGGTGGCCGGTAGGCGGTAGCCGGTAGGCGGTAGCCGGTAGGCAGTGGCCGGTAGCCGGTAGGCGGTGGCCGGTAGGCGGTGGCCGGTGGCCGGTGGCCGGTGGCCGGTAGCCGGTAGCCGGTAATCGGTAGGCGGTAGCCGGTAGCCGGTAGCCGGTAGCTGGTAGGCGGTGGGCGGTAGCTGGTAGCCGGTAGCCGGTAGCCGATGGGCAGTGGGCGGTAGCCGGTAGCCGGTGGGCAGTGGGCGGTAGCCGGTGGGCGGTAGCCGGTGGGCGGTAGCCGGTAGTCGGTAGCCGGTAGGCGGTAGCTGGTAGCCGGTAGGCGGTGGCCGGTAGCCGGTAGCCGGTAGCCGGTAGCCGGTAGCCGGTGGGCAGTAGCCGGTAGCCGGTAGCCGGTAGCCGGTGGCCGGTGGGCGGTAGGCAGTGCGCGGTAGCCGGTAGCCGGTGGCCGGTGGGCAGTGGGCGGTAGCCGGTAGCCGGTAGCCGGTAGCCGGTAGCCGGTGGGCAGTGGGCGGTAGCTGGTAGCCGGTAGCCGGTGGCCGGTGGGCAGTGGGCGGTAGCTGGTAACCGGTAGCCGGTGGGCAGTGGGCGGTAGCCGGTAGCCGGTAGCCGGTAGCCGGTGGGCAGTGGGCGGTAGCCGGTAGCCGGTGGCCGGTGGGCAGTGGGCGGTAGCCGGTAGCCGGTAGCCGGTAGCCGGTGGGCAGTGGGCGGTAGCTGGTAGCCGGTGGCCGGTGGCCGGTGGCCGGTGGGCAGTGGGCAGTGGGCAGTGGGCGGTAGCTGGTAACCGGTAGCCGGTGGGCAGTGGGCGGTAGCCGGTAGCCGGTAGCCGGTAGCCGGTAGCCGGTGGGCAGTGGGCAGTGGGCAGTGGGCGGTAGCTGGTAGCCGGTAGCCGGTGGCCGGTAGCCGGTAGCCGGTGGCCAGTGGGCGGTAGCTGGTAGCCGGTAGCCGGTGGGCAGTGGGCGGTACCCGGTAGCTGGTAGCCGGTAGCTGGTAGGCGGTAGGGCGGTAGGGCGGTAGCCGGTGGGCGGCGCGGCAAGTTCTGACGTTATTGGACATTAGTTCTGACTGGCGGACACGGAGATAAAAAGTGATGAAACAACAACACCTCTACAAAAACCTTTAAACTCATGTTTGAGAAAATAGCACACATTGGTCTTACTTTATCTCAAACTTCTAGACCTGCAGTGCGCAAATTTTTCCGATATATTCCCTCTACGACGCATTTCCTCTACGTTGTGCTTTCACCCCGTGAATGATGAAATCTCTAATGGAAATATAATCTGGGAACTATTCGGTGCTATTCGGTCCGTGGTGGGTGAGCGGCACCGGACGGGTGGCCGGTCGGCCTGGCAGCCAGCGTCGTTATTAGATCACCAGCGCGTGCAGCTCTGATTGCCGTACCCAGGAAGGCAAACAGAGAACGGCGTGCAGGATAGCGTCTGATGGGCATCTGGGGGGGGGGGGGCTGATGGGCATCTGGGGGGGGGGGCTGATGGGCATCTGGGGGGGGGGGGCGACGACGGGGCCTGAGGCGAGAGGAGGAGCGGAAAGGGTAGGTCGTGACTCTTGAAGACGTCCATGTCAGATAGAGCCGCAGGGAACAACCTAAGTGGGGTACGTTCCGCGCTGATCTTCATAAACTAGCGCCGTGGTTATGAGCTGTTGTCGAGCGTCGTGGCTATGAGCTGTTGTCGAACGTCGTGGTTATGAGCTGTTGTCGAACGTCGTGGCTATGAGCTGTTGTCGAACGTCGTGGCTATGAGCTGTTGTCGAACGTCGTGGCTATGAGCTGTTGTCGAGCGTCGTGGCTATGAGCTGTTGTCGGAGAAGTAGCGGGTCGCTGTCTTCTTCATATTGCGCAGATTGGCAACATTCGCCGCCGCTTTGGTGACGATGACGTCATTCAAAGCGTTCGTCAGTGGCCGTGTGCCATATGCTATGTATACGCCGCCGCCGCCGGATGACGGGCAAAGTGGCGTTTTCACTGCATAATGTGTGCGGTTCGGGCCTGATTGCGCGCCATCGCGAGGCTATCTTCTGAGAAAGTGCGAGCAGAATCGTGTGGGAAGATTAACGCGAGAGATGCCCCGAGGGAAATCATAGCGGGGTTCGTGGCTGCAGCGTCTTGGAGGCTGTCGTCTGCCAAGCTTTGTAGGTGGTGCTTTGACGTCGATTTGAGATGAAGATGACGGCGGTTGCCATTGATGAAGAGATTCGATATTGGCGATTATGTTCAGCTTCTGCTCAGTTTCAGGATAGAGTTGTGCCGTGTGAGGCTGAGGTGTTGGGACTGCCGGTCGGAGCTGTTTTGTGGCTACCTCATCCAGTGTTTGCTACTTTGCAACAAGAATCCCGTTATTGTGAGCGAGAGAAAGTAGTTAAGGGCTGATGAGCTTTTGCTTACGAGTAGAATTTCGGATAAACGATCAGATTAAGCCGATCAGCATTGATTTCGACTGCCAGAGACTCTTCGTTTTGTTCTATTTCAGTACGGTTAGTACTATAAAAGCCAATATTTCATGTTATATAGTCAATCCGACACTGACATGGTGGCCTTGTCGCGACATTTTTTGGCGCCGGAAAGTTTTACCCGCCATTCTGTCTGGTTCTCGGCCATGAGACACGAGGACAAAATCATCAGCTGTTTTGAATATTACCCGTCAATGGCTTCTGGGTACGGATAAGCAATCGGTTCACCCGTGCACTCCGAGCCTTCCAAGACCACGTAACTAAATTGGTAACTCTGCTAAGACACACCAAGCTGTGCGACAAAACAATCATGTGTTCCTGAAAAGTCATAACAGACCGGTTATGTGATCTGGCCGACCAGCTGAGAGCGTTTTTCTTATTGTTTTCGTTTGAACCGCGGTGTGCGCACCAGCTCATGTGTCCGGCCGTACCGTGGCAGAGCTGAGCTCGCCCGTGCATCGGGTCGTTATGCTCGAGCACCGGAGCGTCCGTTTCTGCGGAGCGGGGTCATTCTGCGGAGATGGCTGACTTTTTGTGCTGTATGGCCCATAACGCCGACGGGAACAAATGACTCCTCGTCCCGCTGCGGTGTGGACCCAGTCCAGACGTAATTTCTGCCAGTCTCACGGTCGATCGACTTTTTCTGGAATCTGAGCGGTGATGCTTTTTGCCTTTTACCGTGTTTGTATTAGACGCTCATACATTGCGTATATCTGGGTTGTTTGTGAAAGCAGCCGTGACTTGTTATAAAAAGCCACTGTTGTGCTAATGGTTGATGTTGCTAATGGTGACTATTTATGAGGAGAGGCAGAATAAAATGAGCTTCCTCTGTTCTTTATCTGTGGACCTAGTATCACATCTCCATTATGAAATGAAGCGTCCGTTTCTTGATATCCTGCATTGTCCAATCATTAACCCGCGCGGCGCTGGGGTCTCCAGCCGAACGCGCGGCGCTGGGGGGGGGGGGGGGGGTAAATTTTACCCCCCCCCCCACCTCGTATCTTCCGAGTTCCAATAACAGCAGTGAGACGCCCAAGGTGGCGATCGAAAGTATCAATGAGACGAATCTAACGCATACCCGACATTCCTAAAATAAGGTCACATGTCACTTGTCAGGTCACGGTAGGTAAAATGTCAAAATTTAGGTGTTTGGGTTTTTGGGCCATACTTTCCATCCAAAGCCTTAGATTGCGACTAGTATCGCACAAAGTGCTCTCAAATGTATAATGCATCTCCCGCATAAGCAAAAGTGAAATTGTAAGCAACGGTCAAGGTCAGATCACAAAAGGTTACAGGTCTACGAAATCCATGCGACACGTGTTTGATGGGTTATTTTACACGTATAATTCGATAATAGCAGCCATGTTCACAATCTAACCCCATATAATGTCCCTCAGGTCAAGGTCAGGTCACAATAAGGACAACATTTGAAATTGATTAGTATAAAATTAAAAGGGCATGTTTCTAGACCAGCTTTGTCTGAGAAATACAGCGGTAGCATTTGTTTGTCTGTATCTGGTCAATAAAAGCCAAAAACGTATAAAAAAGACGTCATGAGTTACTTATACTTGGAAGCCATAAGTCAGTCAAAAATAAATATATTGCTTTGAAATTTGGTCCATACTTAGTTCTCTAACATATCTTCCGTGTTTTTTTTTAATATCTTCGAAACAATATATTTTGTGGAAATTCTTCCGAAAAATCTTATTTTTGGGGGTCAAAAACCCAAAATTTCGAACATCCGAGATAGCCATTTGGGCGAGAATGTTATTTCCGTTCTTTTGACGCTTTTATTTGCGATTTGCATAAAAACTCTATTTTCTACGATTTATCGAACATTTATCGTTTTCCCACCAAAAATGGCATAACATGATGTCACTAAAATGTCATTATCTCCCAAACTGTTGACCATTTTCAATGAAATTTTTACACAAGACTTAGAATTGATGCAGCATAAGGTACCGAAAGTTTCACTTCGATATCAGTCATAGTTTTCAAGTTATTGAGAAAATCCTTGAGGGGGGTAAAATTTATCCCCCCCAAGCGCCGCGCGGGTTAAGCTTGCTCGACGGGTGCTGGACAAGTTTTTGCGGACAGAATCACAAAGTCTTATTTCTGTTCAAAATCAATTTGATTCATTCATTATACCGAGTGCAAGTTACATTTTATGTCACTAATGATGTGAGCATGAAATCATAATATTCAGTTGGAATCATTTAATTCGCCGACTACTTCGCTATACATGAGGCATACTGGTTTATCCGCCTTGGAGCTCAGTGCATCACGATGTTACTGTGTTCTGCGCATTGCAGTCGGCTATTGGGTCTAACCGAAACAAATGGAAATCCCTTGAAAGCCTCGACAATGGCACTGGCTTCCTTTGTGGCACCCAGTATGCCTCATGTATGCTGCACAGACCTTGGAGCGCGTGTTTGTAGACTGTTAAGAAAATCGTTACCCCAGCCGAGGGAGCGCTGGTTGGTCGGTATTTCAAGTTAGCAGCATTAATGCTGCATTATCGCGACCTGTAACTCCCGTATTCAGATTTATGTGTACTCAGTGGAAAGTGGAGTGCTTTTTAGTCAGTTGACTGGAAACTATTCGTAACGCACATGCTCCGCATTTGGTTGGTTTCCTGATATAAAATGTTACGATTTATGTCGATATGTTGATGCATTCATTGGCTTCTATGGTATACCCAATTGGTGTATCGACTGGAGCTAATAAATTGGAGATACTAGATTCGATTAAGTTTAAATCACGAGTTTTCATCTTAGTGATAAAGAGTCAACTTCGGGAACGAGCAGCTTACAAAAACAGCGATGATGCATTAGACTGCCGAAGGAAGTTTCGTTATGCAGGTATGCTCTTATTTCAGCATGTCTCGAGTTATTTAACGTCAAATGGGATGTTTTCGCGTACGAGGAGCGAGAGAGGTCCCATCGGGGGCATAGCTCTGGCCTCCGTATGCATCCACGCGTGCATAAACTAATTTGTTTACCCGTTTTTGTAGGTATGTACGCGTTTGTGTTTGGTGTTTTTACGCAGGCTTAGTCCGTTTTTTTAATGGATTTCAGAGCCGAAGATAGAGACGGTGCTGAACAATACCATGCAGCTGATCCAGAGACTCGTCACGAGGTACCCCGGGCGGCCATTAATAGTTGTGGGGGATTTTAATGTGCCGGATGTCAAATGGCGACTTCATATTAATGCTTCCGAAACAGTGCCCGTATACGATCGAGCGCCTCAGCGTGTTGTACAATTTCTGGAGGGATGCGATATATCAGGTCTCAAACAGCATGTGTGTGAGCCCACCAGGGGTGTGAATTTCTTAGACCTTGTGTTCTCAAGGGGTGTGCGTGTTGAAACTGTAGTGCGGACCGGTATATTTACGTCGGATCACAAGGAGGTCATTTCCCGGTGTCATGTCGAAACAAACACCGGACCGCCGTTGGTAGCGCGTACAACTGCACTGAACTATAAGAGGGCAGACTTTGACGGGTTAAGGGGAACTCTCGAACGTGTCCCATGGGAAATAATTGATAACACCCCAGTGGAGGAGGCACTAGACATGTTCTATGCTATGTTTGAAGCAGCCATTCGTGATCATGTCCCATCAGTGACACTTCGGCGGCAATTCCCCCCGTGGTATGATGCTAGTGTAAGGCGAGCGCTGAAACAGAAAGAAGCCGCGTTCAATAGGACGAAGCGTAACGGAACTCCTGACACAGTCAGTGATTTCGAGGAAAAAAGGAAGCGTTTCAAGTTTTTGTCATGTGCTAAATACTGCGAGTACATTAAAGGCATGATTGGTGATTTCAAGAGCAACCCAAAACGCTTCTGGTCATTTTTGAAGTGCGTTAGGGGCTCAAAGCGACAGCTTTCTGTTCTCTTAGACGGTGATCGTGAAGTTAGTGGCGATATTGAGCGTGCCAATTTGTTGAATAGGGCATTTGCAGCCAAGTTTTCGTGTCCCGATGTTGAAAGTGTACCCGATGCTCCCACTTACGACCTCCCCATCCTTGACCAACTCACTGTCCCGAGAGCCGCAATTAGATCAGCCCTGGAAGACCTAAAAGTCCATAAGGCGTGTGGTCCCGATAACATCAGTGCACGAATAATCAAGGAGTGCTCTGATCAGCTGGTGACCCCCTTGTCAATCCTTTTCAAGTTGTCAGTGCAGCAGGGTATTTTCCCGAGTAGATGGACCGAAGCCAACATAGTGCCCATTTTTAAGAAAGGGTCAAAAAAGTCACCTTCGAACTATCGAGCAGTGTCCCTCCTGCCACTACTAGGGAAAATCCTGGAAAGAGTAGTATACAGCAATCTTCTAAATCACGTTAAACCTGTCTTGACACATTTACAACACGGCTTCCTTCCGCACCGCTCATGTGAAACAAATTTAGCTTGTCTTCTAAAAACAGCTTGGGAGTCCATATCACACAGCGGCCAAACAGATGTAATATACACGGACTACTCAGCGGCCTTTCAACGCGTAAACCATACATTGCTACTTCACAAGCTGCACCACTCATATCACATATCGGGCACCGTGCTAAAATGACTCTCGACCTATCTAAAAAACCGCAAACAACGAGTCGTTGTAAATGGAAGGTGCTCCGACTGGACAAACGTGGTCTCTGGAACACCTGAAGGAAGCATTCTATCGCCATTACTTTTCGCTTTGTACGTTAACGACTTGCCTGACAAAATTACGACCAATTGTTTGCTATTTGCCGATGATGTCAAATTGTATCACAAAATTTCAACCCCGAACGACTCACTTTTGCTGCAAAGGGATCTGGACAGTCTTTGCCAGTGGTCTGCTGACTGGAAACTTAATCTCAATCCGACAAAATGTAAGTCATTCACTATGACTTTGAAACGATCTCCCATTTCAGTGACTTACAAAATCAATGAAACACCCTTGGAACACGTATCTTCAATCCGTGACCTTGGAGTATGGCTAGACGCTAAGCTCACATTTAGAGACCACATCAACTTCACGGTTACCAAGGCAAACAGAGTACTGGGTGTGATGATGAGATCCCTTCAGACTGGTTGTGCTCGCGGCGCCTTGAAACGGGAGCCAATATTGGCAGCTTATTTCGGTAACGTGCGCTCCATACTCGAGTACGGATGTGTGATATGGGGAGGTGCAGCAGCAACACAGCTCGATCGGTTGGACCGCGTCCAACACAAGTTTCTTATCTGGCTCGAGTCACATGTCCATACCCTTCACCATTCACACTCACCCTCATATTCATATTCAGATCTTGTACAGTCTTTTAATATCGCCTCGCTTGCTCAGAGAAGAGTGCAGTATGACATACTATTTGTACATAGAACCTTCTCAGGACGGATCGAGTCTTCTTTGCTTCTTCAAAGCTTTGCCTTGCAAATATCAACACGGCATACCCGCGCAGCATCGCACACAATCCTGCACGTCCCATTCGCTAGAGTGGAAACTGTTAAACGTGCCGTCTTTGCGCGGGCGCCTCGCAACACCAACCTATTCCTGTCTGCCTGTCCTACATCCGACCTTTTCAATGATACCTTAGGAGCTTTTAGAATGCAGGTGAAATCATATGTCAAGAGTATGGCGGTATAAGCTGCACAACACTGGTGGCGATGAGTTGGGATTGTGTGTGGGCGTGTGTGA
Organism: Chirona hameri; assembly: GCA_036785665.1. NCBI lineage: Eukaryota > Metazoa > Arthropoda > Thecostraca > Balanomorpha > Balanidae > Chirona > Chirona hameri. The sequence continues at coordinate 81,358 of JAXIVJ010003268.1, forward strand.
TGTGATCATGCGAGTTTTATTACTCTTATTTTACTGCTGGAGTTTTCTCATTTACCGATCTTATGTGTTCTTTTACAAGCGTTTTCTTAGGTCTGCGTAGCCTCAAAGCATGCCTGTGAACTATTGTTCACCTATGTTTATTTTTAACGTATTCATATTTACTGTTTTATGAACTTTTGTTCTATTTTAGTATCACATTTTCGTTATCATATTTGCCTCGTCTGTTTTCAACTGTGTGCGTGTGTCTGCTGCTGTCGTGTCGTCGCGTGTTTTAATTACTCGACTTGAGCTGTAATTGGGTGAATGCCTGTTGCTCATTGTCAATAAATAAACAAATAAACAAAGATGCTTTCGTGATTCACGATATGCCGGATATTTCGTTGTGATCAGGAATAGGCAAATGTCAAATTTTAGTGAACAGGAATATCTGCCAGCGGCAATTACAGCCTTGCAAGTCAACCCCGCTAGATGGCGTGAAAACCGACAGACATTCTAGCTTCGTTCTGTGAATTGAAATGACGGTGATTCGCTGCAGCTATTGGGACATTACTAACCTAACATTAGTTCTGTGTTGAAACACCTCGACTATCACCAAATGGCCAGATATATGGGAACGACGAATTTGGAAGCCTACGAGATCTTCTACAACTACTGAGGAGTTGGGCCTTAGCACGCACAGTGGAGGGGGGGGGGGGCTTTTGTGCCCCCCCCCCCCCACATGTTTTTCGTGAATAGCTCGAAAACGAAGCGGAGCAGGGCGGTGTTTTTTTTTGCGCGACATCAATGCCAACTCAAGAGCGGATCGTTTGACGTTTAAACAAAATCGGTCGATACATTTTTGAGTTATATGGATTTGCAGTCCAAGATGACGGCCAGAATCGAGGTCGGCAAAACGATATCTTCGGAACCAACAGTCGGATCGGGATGATTCAAACGCTATTCGGTAGACAATGTCAATGTTCATCCCCGGAAACAACTTTGGACACATTGCTGGTGACCTGTGACGTCACATAGGTCGAATTTCCAAAATTGTGACATTTGGCCAGATTTGACCTTCGTGACCCAAAAATTGTGCAAATGTAGATCATCATAGCACCTACCTACCCTGTAAGTTTGATCGTTCTACCTCTCATACTTTCGGAAATCTTAGGGGGGCACTTGAGTGCCCCCCCCCCCTCTCCACTGCGTGTGTTAAAGGGAATAGGTCACATTGAAAGTTGTCTTGAAATTTGGCTATACGGGGTATTTCGAGCTGGAAAAAAACGAATATGGCATTTGTTCGGACAATAGATGGATATCCGTTGAAAAATGGGCATATTTCTCTTTTCTCCTTCATGGCCATAACAAAACTTCATGACAATTATGGGGGGCATATTTTGGCCCCTCGTTATCTTCCGAACCAATAACCGCAGCGAGACGAGCAAGGCAGCACTATAAATATATCAATGAGACGCATCTAAAGCATAAGCATGCATGTCAGGTCACGGTCAGGTGAAAGGTCAAAATCGAGGTATTTGAGTTGATGGCCCATACTTTCCATTTAAAGCCTTAGATTGCGACTATTATGGCGCAAAGTGCTCTCAGAGGTATAATACATCTCCGGCATAAGCGAAAGTGAGATTGTAAGCGAAGGTCAAGGTCACAAAAGGCCACTATTGGCAAGAGGTCTACGAAAGTCATGCGGCACATGTTTTATGGGTTATTTTACACGTAAAATTTGATAGTAGTTGCCATTTACACAACATGACCCAATATAATGGCCCTTAGGTGAAGTTCAGGTCAAGGTCAGATCGCATAAGGTCAACATTTTTAATTGATTAATATAAATAAAAAGGCATGTTTCTAGACCAGTTTTGTCTCAGAAATACAATGGTGGCATGTATTGGTCTATACTCTGTATTTGGTCACTAAAGCCACAAAATGTCATTTAAAAAAATGACTTCATGAGTTACTCATACTTAGGGAGCCATAGGTCAGTCAAAATTAAATATATTGCTTTGAAATTTGGTGTGTTTATCGTTCATACTTGGTTCTCCAATATATATTCCGGCTTTTGAGTAACTTTGAAAATTTTGATTTGTGTAAATTGTTCCAGATTTTTATTTTTATTTTGGGGTGAAAAACTCAAAATTGCGAAAATCCGAGATAGCCATTTCGAAGGGAATGTCATTTCCTTTCTTGTGAAGTTTGTATTTGCAATTTGCTTCAAAACTAATTCTACGATTTGTCAAACATGTATCGTTTTTCCACCAAAAATGGCATGACATGACGTCACTAAAACGTCATTATCTCCAAAATTGCTCAACCAATGTCATTGTAATTTTGAGAAGACGTAGAATTCATGCAGCATAAGGTACTAAAGCTTTCACGTCGATATCTATGATAGTTTTCAAGTTTTGATAACATCCGGAGGGGGCAGATTCTGCCCCCCCCCCCCCCCAGCGGGGCGCGGATTAAAAGAAGTTGTCATGTGTCTACATTTCTGCATCAAACTGAAAAGTGAAGAGCATTTGAAATTCCCTTGCTGGCTAACAATGTGTTCATTAAAACGATGGAGAGACACGTATCTTCCTCTCAGAACATCAGTGTTTGATTTCTCGCAGACTGCCAACTGTAGCCGGGGACTGTCCCCGGGCTTGGTGACGCAATGTAACCTCCCAACTGGGATAGGTCAGGACGATGCTGTGATATTAAGTCTGTTCTACTATGTAGAACTTATATTTTTGCGCTTAATTGAAACAATTTAATTTGTCGTTTTTATTTTGCTTTTTACGCTGGATGATTTTGTCGTCATGCTGTGTTGGAGTACGAGCGGCTAGCCACAGCAGGTGTGCAGTGGACCGTCACCAATATTTGGTACCGGAACAAACTAACTGCTTGGCTGACTGCTTTATTCCGGTTGGCAGAGGTAACTCGTTATTTCAGCGAACTCTGGAAAGTCTGAACCCCAAGCAAACTCTGAAGTTCGTGAACCACGAACGCCCTGCTGGGACTTAGGAGACAGTTCGTGTCTATTAAACCGTCCCAAGCCGCAATCACTTCTCATCCTGGCCCCCCATTCGGGTGGGGCCGGGCAGGGGCGAGGCCGGCTGAATCCAGGTGACCTGGCTCAGCTCACGGTGGGGCATGGTACATGGTCTCCTGCGACTCCACGCGACCATATGTCGTCCACGTCGCACCTCCCGGCACCAATTAACTGCGACGGGTCACCTGGTGCCTCTACGACGGGTCGCCTGGTGCCTTTGCGACCGGCCACTGCACCTGGTGCCTCCAGGCCGTCCGGTACCCACGGACGACTCACGCCGGAAGAAACGCCGCCGTGTCGCGCCTCTACGACGGGTCGCCTGGGGGCTTTGCGACCGGCCACTGCACCTGGTGCCTCCAGACCGTCCGGGACCCACGGCCGACTCACTGCCGGAAGAGACACCGCCGTGTCGCGCCTCTACGGAGGGTCGCCTGGGGCCTTTGCGGCCGGCCACTGCACCTGGTGCCGCCAGGCCGTGCGGGACCCACGGACGACTCACGCCGGAAGAAACGCCGCCGTGTCGCTTGTTGAGCGACGCACGGCTATGATCTGATCATGTATCACCACCGCACGACTGCAGAGAAACCTCGGCTTACCTGGGTTGTCTGCTGCGCACCTGGGTCCACCTGTGAACGACCGAGCCGCGTCATTTCGAACGCCATCGTGCAGTCAAACGAGGAAAGCTTTACAACTCTATCCACAGCGCAGCTACGCTTGGCCAATCGACCGGTCTCGCTGGAAATGGTTTCCAAAGCTGTCTCTGCTGCGGCGTAGCGTTTCGCAGCGTTCCGTGGCGTTTCGTGGCGTTTCGCAGCGTTTCGCAGCGTTTCGCAGCGTTTCGCAGCGTTTCGTGGCGTTTCGTGGCGTTTCGTGGCGTTTCGTGGCGTTTCGTGGCGTTTCGCAGCGTTTCGCAGCGTTTCGCAGCGTTTCGTGGCGTTTCGTGGCGTTTCGTGGCGTTTCGCAGCGTTTCGTGGCGTTTCGTTGCTGGGGAGCTCGTGTGCCAGTAGCGTAACGAGGTGATTGCATATCAATCGGCGCGGCGTGCGGGCTGGCCTGAGTGCTGGGCTATGGGTGTCCCGATAGCGTGTCTGTGTCGGTGTCGCTTTTGGTCGGGGTGGTCCCCAGGGACAGGGGCCGGCACGGCACCAACGTGACGGCTCAGTGCGGCCTATAGTGCCGCTCGGCCGGCTGGCGACCAGTCGACATGGGGCTGCGCGAATACAGCTGTATGAACGGCGAAATGGTTTGCATGAGGCATACTTCCGGTCTCAGCCAGCTAATAGTTAAGCATACCTATTTAAGCTGGACAAATTGAGCTTGCTTATGAGGAGTTTTTGAGCCACGCGAAAGACGAGTATCTATCTGTTTACTTATTGTTGTCTTCTTATTTGGAAATAATGTGACATTTCCTGGTGCTGCTGCCTCAAGTTGACCATTCTACGATAACATCAGACAACGCTGTTGCTCTGTTTGGGAACGATTTCTGAATGAGATGATTTATCCCATGCGGGCCCGCCTGTTGCCGCCGCTCGTAACCAGCCAGTTTGAGAGCTGGTGTTGGATTGTATGGCCCGTCCTGGACTGGCGTGGCCGTGCCGGCCTGTTATGACACCCTGAGCCATGCTAAAGGTCGCGCGGTCACCGTACAGCCGAACGGCCGTTGCCAAGCTGTCACAGCTGACCGCGGGCCGCTGGCGGCGGGCGGCTGGCTGCGGGCCGCCGCTGACGGACGGGGGTGTATGTAGTGAGGAGCCTGGGCGGGGGAGGGGCGGGGGAGAGGCTGTTGGTGAGCCTGTGAGATGGCTGACTGCACAGCGGTGAGTACACTCTGTGTGCGGTCGCGTGACGGAGACATTTGTAGTGGGGTTACTTTAAAACGTTGGCTAAATCGGTTCCGTTTCTGGAAGGCATAAATATGTTAATGCAATGCGTTAATGAATGTTGTGGCCACTGGCCACACCACTACTGATCTCTTTGTTCTGTGTGGATGTTCTGGGATCGGGGTACAAAGTCCTCGCACGTGCTGAAAGTGCGTCTCGTGTCTCGACTGTGTGCTCACTGGTAACACAGCTTCAAAACCTCACCTTTGAACTGACCGATGGCATGTTAGTACCCTGGTCCCCGGGGCGAGTGTCCGCGGCTGTAGCGATCACAGGACACGGGCGAAATCTGCCAGCTCAAGAGGCGTAACATTGCTGCCTCGTTGAACTGCGAGAACCCTGACACTTACCGTGCCGTCGGTTATCATATTTGCAGGGCTATTTGAGATAAGAAGGGCTCCATCTTGTATAATGAAGCCCTCTCAATCTCATTACATAACACGGAACATCATTAATGCATGTGGCACATATGTTATCGGGTGGATGAACTGTTGCGGAACGAAATCCTCATATCATTTATGTCAATTTACCGTGCGTGATTCCGTACCTTAGTTGTCCAGAACTCCAGAATGTTTAGTCAGATTTGTGTGCATAAACATTGAAACCAGGCGCTCGCACCGCGTCGGCCTGTGTCCACCTTTGGGACAAGTTTGGATACCGTAGTTGGTTTGGATTTGTCGACTTTGAAAAAAGGAAAATGACAAAAAAATTGCTCGAATGTTTCCTCGACATAACCTGTACAATCGCTACGCAATGAAAGGTAACGATTTGTTCCCATATTTTTTTTAAAGATTCCTTGTCTAAGAATGCATGTCTGCATGGATATTCTCGTTAAATGTTGCCCATGGTATTCATGGCTGCTTCAGTTAATTGGCAATCAAGCCTCATTAACTTAAGACCCTCTCCTTTTTCCCAACGGACTGATTACTTTAATGTCGGACAGATAGAGTAATGCCCTCATATATATATTGTGTATAGAGGATCTGCATGATATGTAATACGTATACGAATTCCAGATCTGGATTGGGGTGAATCAGGTCTGGAATGTGACATCAGAGGCGGAACTGGAGTGGAAGGGAAGGGCAATGGACCTGTGCGGAATCGACAGTCTGGAATGGGTAGCTGAACAAGGTTGGAGGGAAACGAAACGGAGCTGATATTGAAGCGGAATGGAGCTGGAATAAAGCAGGACTGAGATACACACCAAGGCATCGGCAATATACTTTCGCTAGTCATATCATCAGCAATGTTAACCACTGAACTGCTCCATTGGCATCTATTCTACAACCTGTGTGCCTTCTGAAATTGTGTATCGCACAAACGATGCGTTCGACGCCTGAGAAACGTTTTCCCTTGTCGATTCATAGCATGTGACACATCTGTCAAAGTCATCTCCGGTGGCTATGGGTCCCCTGTTTCGTATTCGCTATCCACACTGCAATTCGATACTAACCTAGATGGTGTGTCTGCTAATTTAGATTACCGGCCGCGCTGAGCCCTGAACGGCCAATGTCTGATAGCCGGCCGCGGAACGTGTTTTTGTGACGGGATTTAACGCCGGGCCGTGATGAGGTTGGCCTGCGGGCTGCCAGGCTGTCAGCTCTCTCAGCTCTCTCAGCTCGCTCAGCTCGCTCAGCTCGCTCAGCTCTCTCAGCTCTCACAGCTCTCTCAGCTCTCTCAGCTCTCTCAGCTCTCTCAGCTCTCTCAGCTCTCTCAGCTCTCTCAGCTCTCTCAGCTCGCTCAGCTCGCTCAGCTCGCTCAGCTCTCTCAGCTCTCTCAGCTCTCTCAGCTCGCTCAGCTCTCTCAGCTCTCACAGCTCTCTCAGCTCTCTCAGCTCTCTCAGTTATATCAGCTCTCTCAGCTCTCTCAGTTATATCAGCTCTCTCAGCTCTCTCAGCTCTCTCAGTTATATCAGCTCTCTCAGCTCTCTCAGCTCTCTCAGCTCTCTCAGCTCTCTCAGCTCTCTCAGCTCTCTCAGTTATATCAGCTCTCTCAGCTCTCTCAGCTCTCTCAGCTCTCTCAGCTCTCTCAGTTATATCAGCTCTCTCGGCTCTCTCAGCTCTCTCAGCTCTCTCAGCTCTCTCAGCTCTCTCAGCTCTCTCAGCTCTCACAGCTCTCACAGCTCTCTCAGCTCTCTCAGCTCTCTCAGCTCTCTCAGCTCTCACAGCTCTCTCAGCTCTCTCAGCTCTCACAGCTCTATCAGCTCTCTCAGCTCTCTCAGCTCTCTCAGCTCTCTCAGCTCTATCAGCTCTCAGTTCTCTCAGCTATCAGTTCTCTCAGCTCTCAGCTCTCTGTTATCTCAGCTCTCTCAGCTCTCTCAGCTCTCTCAGCTCTCAGTTCTCTCAGCTCTCTCAGCTCTCAGCTCTCTCAGCTCTCTCAGCTCTCAGCTCTCTCAGCTCTCAGCTCTCTCAGCTCTCAGCTCTCTCAGCTCTCTCAGCTCTCTCAGCTCCATCAGCTCTCTCAGCTCTCTCAGCTCTCTCAGCTCTCTCAGCTCTCTCAGTTATCTCAGCTCTCTCAGCTCTCACAGCTCTCACAGCTCTCTCAGCTCTCTCAGCTCTTTCAGCTCTCTCAGCTCTCACAGCTCGCTCAGCTCTCACAGCTCTCTCAGCTCTCTCAGCTCTCTCAGCTCTCTCAGCTCTCTCAGCTCTCTCAGCTCACAGCTCTCGCAGCTCCCTGGATAGCAGCTTAGCAGCGCGGTAGGGGGACAACAGCATCGCAGTGGCTCAGCTCACAGCGGCGCAGTTAGCAGCAGCGACGTATATCCCGTTTACGTGAGCCAAAACTTACGGAAAATTACGTCAAATTCGATGAAACGTTAGTTTCGTCTCATGTCAACGGGTTTCAAGCGCTGCCAAATTTACGGAGATCTTTAGGTAAATTTCCGTTCCCATAATGCGAAATTTACGTTTGGGTCGTCATTTTCACACTATAAACGAAAGTTTTAGGTCTTTTAGATATAAAACATGAAAGGTTGATATTTGTCGTATTTAAATAATAAATTATGTGTTGGAAGTTGCATATTGTGTACGAAAAAAAAACAACTATGTAATGCTCATTGCGATCGTATTAATTATATGCAATCCTCTCATCTCTATGCGGCCATTTTTACCTTCACCTTCAACTTCACAATTTTTGCATTCACCAACAACCTTTCTATTTATTAACATGTGCCACAAATGTCTCACGCACGACAGCGTCCCCACAGACTTACGTAAATTTGGCAGCACCAGCGGAACGGAAAATGACGTTACTCGGAACGGAATTGCCCTATTAGCGCATGTAAACGGGGGTGAATAAATGGAAAATTACGAACCGGAAACTTACGTTAATCTCATGCAGGCTCATGTAAACGGAGTAGTAGTTGGCAGCTGAGTAGGTGGGTCTCGGAGGCGCTGTGGACAGGAGCGCAGTGTTGTGGTGACCCGTACCGTGCCCTCGCTGGCAGAAGGTCATCCACTGCACTGCATACAGCCTTATCCGCTGACTTGATTTGAACAGGCTGCGTAGAGTCCAATCCGCCGATTTGATTTGAACAGGCTGCGTAGAGTCCAATCCGCCGATTTGATTTGGCAGACTGCGTACAGTCTAATCCGCCGATTTGATTTGGCAGGCTGCGTAGAGTCCAATCCGCCGATTTGATTTGACAGGCTGCGTACAATCTAATCCGCTGACTTTGATTTGAACAGGCATACTGCGTGTTCGTGATGTGATGCAATATCTTAAGGTTAAGCTTAAAAGGCGTTGACCCCTCCGCAACCGGTCATCACATTCGTTAAACGATTGCGTACGTGTTGAGGAAGTTGGGCTGATCTGACTCAACAGAGCAGTGGTCTGTCTGTTGAATGGCAACAGAAATACAGAGCTGCTGTGAGTCTGTGGCAGCCCTTGACTCGGTTTTATGATCGTTTTAAACCGTTGATAGTGGCCGATATTGCCTCAACTGGTGGCGGCAACAGGCAATTTGCGTGTTTCTAGCAGCAGCCAATGAAGCGGCATCCAGCCCAACGCTGCAGGGCGAATTGAATTACGATCCACAGCTTATCTGACTCGGTCGAGGTACAGAATAGGGAGTTAATGTCGAGGTACAGAATAGGGAGTTAATGTCGAGGTACAGAATAGGGAGTTAATGTCGAGGTACAGAATAGGGAGTTAATGTCGAGGTACATCATAGGGAGTTATGTCGAGGTACAGAATAAGGGAGTTAATGTCGAGGTACAGAATAGGGAGTTAATGTCGAGGTACAAAATAGGGAGTTATGTCGAGGTACAGAATAAGGGAGTTAATGTCGAGGTACAGAATAGGGAGTTAATGTCGAGGTACAGAGTAGGGAGTTAATGTCGAGGTACAGAATAGGGAGTTAATGTCGAGGTACAGAATAGGGAGTTAATGTCGAGGTACAGAATAGGGAGTTATGTCGAGGTACAGAATAAGGGAGTTAATGTCGAGGTACAGAATAGGGAGTTAATGTCGAGGTACATAATAGGGAGTTATGTCGAGGTACAGAATAAGGGAGTTAATGTCGAGGTACATAATAGGGAGTTAATGTCGAGGTACATAATAGGGAGTTAATGTCGAGGTACAGAGTAGGGAGTTAATGTCGAGGCACATAATAGGGAGTTAATGTCGAGGTACAGAATAGGGAGTTAATGTCGAGGTACAGAATAGGGAGTTAATGTCGAGGTACAGAATAGGGAGTTAATGTCGAGGTACAGAATAGGGAGCTAATGTCGAGGTACAGAGTAGGGAGTTAATGTCGAGGTACAGAATAGGGAGTTAATGTCGAGGTACAGAGTAGGGAGTTAATGTCGAGGTACAGAATAGGGAGTTAATGTTGAGGTACAGAATAGCGAGTTAATGTCGAGGCACATAATAGGGAGTTAATGTCGAGGTACAGAGTAGGGAGTTAATGTCGAGGTACAGAATAGGGAGTTAATGTCGAGGTACAGAGTAGGGAGTTAATGTCGAGGTACAGAATAGGGAGTTAATGTCGAGGTACAGAATAGAGAGTTAATGTCGAGGTACAGAATAGGGAGTTAATGTCGAGGTACAAAATAGGGAGTTAATGTCGAGGTACAGAATAGGGAGTTAATGTCGAGGTACAGAATAGGGAGTTAATGTAGAGGTACACAATAGGGAGTTAATGTCGAGGTACAGAGTAGGGAGTTAATGTCGAGGTACAGAGTAGGGAGTTAATGTCGAGGTACAAAATAGGGAGTTAATGTCGAGGTACAGAATAGGGAGTTAATGTCGAGGTACAGAGTAGGGAGTTAATGTCGAGGTACAGAATAGGGAGTTAATGTCGAGGTACAAAATAGGGAGTTAATGTCGAGGTACAGAGTAGGGAGTTAATGTCGAGGTACAGAGTAGGGAGTTAATGTCGAGGTACAGAATAAGGGAGTTAATGTCGAGGTACAAAATAGGGAGTTAATGTCGAGGCACATAATAGGGAGTTAATGTCGAGGTACAGAATAGGGAGTTAATGTCGAGGTACAGAATAAGGGAGTTAATGTCGAGGTACAGAATAGGGAGTTAATGTCGAGGTACAGAATAGGGAGTTAATGTCGAGGTACAAAATAGGGAGTTAATGTCGAGGCACATAATAGGGAGTTAATGTCGAGGTACAGAATAGGGAGTTAATGTCGAGGTACAAAATAGGGAGTTAATGTCGAGGTACAGAATAGGGAGTTAATGTCGAGGTACAGAGTAGGGAGTTAATGTAGAGGTACAAAATAGGGAGTTAATGTCGAGGTACAGAATGGGGAGTTAATGTCGAGGTACAGAATAAGGGAGTTAATGTCGAGGTACAGAATAAGGGAGTTAATGTCGAGGTACAAAATAGGGAGTTAATGTCGAGGTACATAATAGGGAGTTAATGTCGAGGTACATAATAGGGAGTTAATGTCGAGGTACAAAATAGGGAGTTAATGTCGAGGCACGTAATAGGGAGTTAATGTCGAGGTACAGAATAGGGAGTTAATGTCGAGGTACAAAATAGGGAGTTAATGTCGAGGTACAGAATAGGGAGTTAATGTCGAGGTACAGAGTAGGGAGTTAATGTAGAGGTACAAAATAGGGAGTTAATGTCGAGGTACAGAGTAGGGAGTTAATGTCGAGGTACAGAATAGGGAGTTAATGTCGAGGTACAAAATAGGGAGTTAATGTCGAGGTACAGAGTAGGGAGTTAATGTCGAGGTACAGAGTAGGGAGTTAATGTCGAGGTACAGAATAGGGAGTTAATGTCGAGGTACAAAATAGGGAGTTAATGTCGAGGTACAGAGTAGGGAGTTAATGTCGAGGTACAGAGTAGGGAGTTAATGTCGAGGTACAGAGTAGGAAGTTAATGTCGAGGTACAGAATAGGGTGTTAATGTCGAGGTACAGAATAGGGAGTTAATGTCGAGGTACAGAATAGGGAGTTAATGTCGAGGTACAAAATAGGGAGTTAATGTCGAGGTACAGAATAAGGGAGTTAATGTCGAGGTACAAAATAGGGAGTTAATGTCGAGGTACAGAATAGGGAGTTAATGTCGAGGTACAGAATAAGGGAGTTAATGTCGAGGTACAAAATAGGGAGTTAATGTCGAGGCACATAATAGGGAGTTAATGTCGAGGCACATAATAGGGAGTTAATGTCGAGGCACATAATAGGGAGTTAATGTCGAGGCACATAATAGGGAGTTAATGTCGAGGTACATAATAGGGAGTTAATGTCGAGGTACAGAATAGGGAGTTAATGTCGAGGTACAGAATAAGGGAGTTAATGTCGAGGTACAGAATAAGGGAGTTAATGTCGAGGTACAGAATAAGGGAGTTAATGTCGAGGTACAGAATAAGGGAGTTAATGTCGAGGTACAGAATAGGGAGTTAATGTCGAGGTACAGAATAGGGAGTTAATGTCGAGGCACATAATAGGGAGTTAATGTGGAGGCACATAATAGGGAGTTAATGTCGAGGTACAGAGTAGGGAGTTAATGTCGAGGTACAGAATAGGGAGTTAATGTCGAGGTACAGAATAGGGAGTTAATGTCGAGGCACATAATAGGGAGTTAATGTCGAGGTACAGAATAGGGAGTTAATGTCTAGGTACAGAATAGGGAGTTAATGTCGAGGCACATAATAGGGAGTTAATGTCGAGGTACAGAATAGGGAGTTAATGTCGAGGCACATAATAGGGAGTTAATGTCGAGGCACATAATAGGGAGTTAATGTCGAGGTACAGAGTAGGGAGTTAATGTCGAGGCACAGAATAAGGGAGTTAATGTCGAGGTACAGAATAAGGGAGTTAATGTCGAGGTACAGAATAGGGAGTTAATGTCGAGGTACAGAATAGGGAGTTAATGTCGAGGCACATAATAGGGAGTTCATGTCGAGGCACATAATAGGGAGTTAATGTCGAGGTACAGAGTAGGGAGTTAATGTCGAGGTACAGAATAGGGAGTTAATGTCGAGGCACATAATAGGGAGTTAATGTCGAGGTACAGAATAGGGAGTTAATGTCGAGGCACATAATAGGGAGTTAATGTCGAGGCACATAATAGGGAGTTAATGTCGAGGCACATAATAGGGAGTTAATGTCGAGGTACAGAGTAGGGAGTTAATGTCGAGGCACAGAATAAGGGAGTTAATGTCGAGGTACAGAATAAGGGAGTTAATGTCGAGGTACAGAATAGGGAGTTAATGTCGAGGCACATAATAGGGAGTTAATGTCGAGGTACAGAATAGGGAGTTAATGTCGAGGCACATAATAGGGAGTTAATGTCGAGGCACATAATAGGGAGTTAATGTCGAGGCACATAATAGGGAGTTAATGTCGAGGTACAGAGTAGGGAGTTAATGTCGAGGGCACATAATAGGGAGTGCATCCTGCTGAATCTTCAATATGCGATGATCGACGTCAAAGTACAACAGACGACTTTCTCGTTGGTTACAGCTATAGGTATCCAAGCGGTGTAAAAGCCAAAGACTACACCTGTTTTGTTGACCTTTTGTGACACATCAGTCAAAGTATTTTATCATGTGCAACTCCTGCTAAATAACCCAAAATAAAAACAAAAATACAAACTAATCCCAAAATAGCCTGGTATGACCGGACGGATTAGCGTAATGAGCATGCATACTGTTGACATGACCTTGCGCACAGCTGCCTTGTTGTGGCCAGGCAGTGTCGTGGCCGTCGTGGCGGTGGTGGCGGTGTCGCCGCCGGGGCGGCTGATCATGTGATCGATCACAGCCGACACGCCAGTGGGGCTGCCATTGCCATTGCCACCATTTTGCCATTGCCATTGCCTCCGGCCATTTCCGGCACCGGGACTGGGGGGTCTGTCTGTCCGCAGTCCGCATTAGTCGTAATCGCTGCCGTAACACCTGCTGATTCGCCGGCAGTATGCTGACGGTAGCGTGACGTCACGTTCGGTATAAGGATGCCAACCGTTAGTGCTAGCTGGTGTGCTGAGTTGGTGGCACTGCAGCTGGTCTTTAACTGGTAAATGTCGCATTGCTAATTTCGTTGTTGGTTGCCAGTGGTGCTGAAATGGTAACCGAACAGAAGTTCGTAAACATAAGGTTTGTAACGGAAAAGTTCGTAGGCAAAGGTTCGTATGCAAAGGTTCGTATCGGATAAGGTTCGTATGGGATAAAGTTTGTAACGGCTAAAGTTCGTAATTGAAAAGGTTCGTATCGGATAAAGTTCGTAGGCAAAACGTCGTTACTGTTTACGGTGTCTCTCTATCTCTCTCCGTTCGGAAGGGTAACGGTACCCGGACAAAAGTTCGTAAACATAAGGTTTGTAACGGAAAACTTAAGCAAAGCACGTAAGCAAAGGTTCGCAACCTTTTCCAATACGAACCTTTGCATACGAACCTTTGCTTACGAACTTTTTCCGTTACGAACTTCAACATACGAACCTTTTGCATACGAACTTTATCCGTTACGAACTTTTTTAATACGAACTTTATCCGATACGAACCTTTTCCATTACGAACTTTAGCCGTTCCGAACTTTATCCCATACGAACCTTATCCGATACGAACCTTTGCTTACGAACTTTTTCCGTTACGAACCTTATGTTTACGAACTTCGGTCCGGGAAGTTGCTGAAATATAGCAAGGACTTACCTCATTGTTATTATCCTTTCATGGGACGTTGATGTACATCTATAGCTGGATCTTTTATTGTGTATCCTTTAGACTGGTTTGTGAACATCTTTCACCATTCTGTTCATTTTCCATCGACAGTATGTGTTTTGTTTACGTTCATTCATCACCAATACATATGTATCACCACGCCCTCTCCTCTCCTGGCTATCTCCGGCGCGGTGATCCCAACAACACTGCTGCCGCCGATCTCTGACCCGTGTCTCTCGTCTCTGAATCCCCAGGAGTGCGGCTGTCAGTGCTCGCAGTGTGACCGCCACGAGCTGCAGCTGCACCGCGAGATCGAGGCGCTGAAGCAGCGAGTGATCGAGCGCGACTTCCACATCCTGCGCCTCGAGACGAACGTGCTGCGCGAGGCCGAGCGCTATCCGCACGGCGAAGTCGGCGAGCTACGCAGCCAGCTCTGCCAGTGTCAGGACAAGTATGACCGGTGAGTGGGAAGAGCTACGCAGCCAGCTGGGACAGTGACATAACAAGTATGACGGGTGAGTAGAGAGAGAGAGCTACGCAATCAGCTGGGGCAGTGGCAGAACAAGTATGCTTGGTAAGTGGGAAGAGCTATGCAGCCAGATGACTACGCAGCGTGAGTGGGGAGAGCAACGCAGCCAGCTGGGACTGTAACATAACAAGTACGACCGGTGAGCAGGGAGAGCTACACAGCCAGCTCGGGGCAATGGCAGAACAAGTATGGCTGGTGAGCGGGAAGAGAGCTACGCAGCCAGTTTGGATAGTGGCATGAAAGTGACAGTAGGCAGAGGTGAAGAGAATAGGAGAGAGAGAGAGAGAGAGAGAGAGAGAGAGAGAGAGAGAGAGAGAGAGAGAGAGAGAGAGAGAGAGAGAGAGAGAGAGAGAGAGAGAGAGAGAGAGAGAGAGAGAGAGAGAGAGAGATAGAGAGATAGAGAGATAGAGAGATAGAGAGATAGAGAGATAGAGAGATAGAGAGATAGAGAGATAGAGTAGAGAGATAGAGAGATAGAGAGATAGAGAGATAGAGAGATAGAGAGATAGAG
>JAXIVJ010003269.1:0-96415 GCA_036785665.1 Chirona hameri
CCTCGGTGACGGGGGCGGCATGGTGCCTTCCGAGGGCGGCATAATGCCTTCCGAGGGCGGCGATGTACCTTCCGAGGGCGGCATAATGCGTTGTGAGGGCGGCAAGATGTCTTCTGAGGGTGCCAGGGTGCCTTCCAAGAGTGCTACGATGCTGTTGGTAGACGCAAGGGCGCCCTGGCGGCCTCCCGAAAACGCTACGGCGCCTTCGGCGCCGGCAAATCCTATACAAAAATGGCGCCGTTTTCTAAGGCAGGGGCTTCAGCCCCTACGGCCCCCCCCCCTGGATCCGCCACTGATTCCAAGCTAGTGAGCGATAGCAGAGCAAATGACATGCCATGAATATCATTGGCAAATGAGATTCCGCAATTGACAAATGACATTCAATAAAAAATCCGCTCCATAAAGAAAACAAGGCTAATAATCATGAAAGATGCAAATAACAGTGCATACCACAAAGAGGCTATACAAATCAAATATATTGGTAATCCAAATGTCCGGCACATAGCGCTGTGTTGTCTCAAAATCCTGCGATATTTAGCAAGTACTCGGAACATTTTTGGTGCATGAAAGCTTTACCTGCTGGAAGTTTATTTATATTTGAATACAATACATAGCTTAATCAATCCTCAATGTGTTTTATCTAATGCCGTCATGAGTTTGTTTCAACTCAAGCATTATCTTTTAATTCATTTAACACTATTCGCTGCGGGCGGCCAAAATTACGCTAACATGCGGGGGGGGGGGGGCACATTCTGCTCCCCCCTCCCCCACAGATATCTCGAGAACCGCTCGGTCAATTTCGATGGGATGGGTCGATTTCAACATTTGACTTGTCATATCAAGATATTTCTTTGTAGACCCAGAAACTTCCTTTTTATTCAAACATGGGGACCAGGGGGCAAAAATATAAGACAATTTTGGATGTTTTTGAAAGGTCATTGTGGTCATGTGGTTTGACCGATTTTCATGGAACAAACTTTTTTGAGCTTAAAATGTACAGGTCTTAAATATATAGAAAGACAAGTTCCAAAAATAAAAATCATAGGCGTATACAGGGGATATAAAATAAGGTGATTTTCTGATAGATATGTGCTGTTCTTGCATGTTTGGGGCGATATAAACGCCACATGTGGTCATTATTTGCAGTAATTTATCAATGTAATATATTGCGCATATGCGGATCCAGGTAAACAACGTGAGGGGGGGGGGGCACCATCAGCCTCACGCTTTTTTTTATCAACGTGCTAATTTGAGGGTGGAGAAAACGCCTGTTTCGGTTGTTCTTTTCTAAATCGCATACATCTTTTCACACACTTATGTTCATCTTAGATAGGGTGAATGCACGCACTCCACCAATCAATGGCGCACTCAGATCAGCGTGTGTGGGGGAATTGGCAACACCTAACACAATTGACCCGCAAAAACTAGAGCCTGGAGCTGCCTCTGCTGACCATTTTATGGCGAAAATACACTATGGGATTAATTCTCATGTATACTGATCTTACATGGAATAAATGCTAGTAACTGCACCAGTATCGCCTCCCATTCTCTGTACCTGCGGCTCTGGCAAATATATGTGCAATCCCAGTATGTATGATGCATATTGCTGTGAAAATATATCTGCCGCATTTATTGTACCGCAAAATACGAAAAGAAGTATGCGCCACACAATCGCATTCGTAGCCATTCAAGCGCAGGAGATTGCCTCCCAACAACAAGAGCCTAGCACCGCCTCTGCTAGGCCAATTTTATTCAAATTTTGACTCAACACGTGTACATTAATTATAGGAAAAGTCACAAAGTTTTAAAACCCTGGGCCCAACGGTTTTGGAGCGGAAAACAAAAAACCACCGGGGGGGGGGGGGCAGAATCTACCCTCCCCGCAGGGGATAGGGCTAAAGTGTTCAAATATGCTCTTCACTTTGGTTCCTCATACCTTGGTATTTCGTAGGAACGTCGACGTCTCATATTCACGTCCACGTATTTGGCGACGTCTCTCATTCTTGGTGCATAGCATTGGAATGAGGTAACAACACAACATATGTTGACATTACTTGATTTATTGTTTACTTTATTATGTGTCGGGAGCGTCGTAGCAAATTTGTAACGTGAGTGAGGATTCACGAGACTTTAAAAACTGTCTTCGATTTTCGGCTGGGGAATACAGTGGCCCCTTCGGTCCTGGTGTGTTTTGGAGTGTTTCTTCTATAAATCTATGTTTATCTCTCCACAACAAGCCATTTCGGAACTCGCACTGTGAGATCTTAACATGGTGCCGAAGACGGCGAAGAGAAGAGGGGTGAAGACGGAGGCAGGTCAGAGAGAAAGAGGACAAATCGACCCGCGTTTGATTGCGGAATTCGACGGGACGACGGATGTTATGGAATGGCTCTCCCGAGAAGAGCTAATATGCTCCCTCCGCGGAGTGGACGTCTTGGAAACCAGTAAGACGCCTTAACACGCGCAGTAGAGGGGGGGGGGGCACTTTAGTGCCACCCCCTCCACATGTTTTTCGTGAATAGCTCAAAAATAAAGCAGAGCAGGGCAGTGTTGTTTGCGCGACATTAACGCCAACTCAATAGCGGATCGTTTGACTAAACACAAATTAAAATCAATCGATCAATATTTGAGTTATATGGATTTTCAGTCCAAGATCGAGGTCGGCAAAGCGAAATCTTCGGAACCAACAGTCGGATTTGAATTATTCAAACGCCATTCGGTAGACAATGTGAATGTTCATCCTCGAGAACAACTTTAGACACATTGCTGGTGACCTGTGACGTCACAGAGGTCAAATTCCCAAAATTGTGACATTTGGCCAGATTTGACCTTCGTGACCTCGTTTGACCTTGAAGATATTGACCGAAGGTATTTTTTTAGAAAATGTAGATCATCATAGCATCTACATACCCTGTAAGTTTGATCGTTTTAGCTCTCATACTTTCGGAGATCTTAGGGGGGGGCACTAAAGTGCCCCCTCCCCCTCCACTGCGTGTTAGTGGCATACCCCTTTCCACTGTGCGTGTTAATCGGCGAAGGATGAGCGAGCCCGTAGAAACAAATTTCAGCGTAATCGTTCCAGCCATTTCTGAGTCACGGAACAGGGGTGTGCACGTGCGTACGTGCAGTGTGACCCAGAGTTTGACTTGCGCGACATTGCCAGTAGTGTGGTCTCACACCACATATTTATATATATATATATATATATATATATATATATATATATATATATATATATATATATATATATATATAGATAGATAGATAGATAGATAGATAGATAGATAGATAGATAGATAGATAGATAGATAGATAGATAGATAGATAGATAGATAGATAGATAGATAGATAGATAGATAGATAGATAGATAGATAGATAGATAGATAGATAGATAGATAGATAGATAGATAGATAGATAGATAGATAGATATATAGATAGATAGATAGATAGATAGATAGATAGATAGATAGATAGATATATAGATAGATAGATAGATAGATAGATAGATAGATAGATAGATATATAGATAGATAGATAGATAGATAGATAGATAGATAGATAGATAGATAGATAGATAGATAGATAGATAGATAGATAGATAGATAGATAGATAGATAGATAGATAGATAGATAGATAGATAGATAGATAGATAGATAGATAGATAGATAGATAGATAGATAGATAGATAGATAGATATATAGATAGATAGATAGATAGATAGATAGATAGATAGATAGATAGATAGATAGATAGATAGATAGATAGATAGATAGATAGATAGATAGATAGATAGATAGATAGATAGATAGATAGATAGATAGATAGATAGATAGATAGATAGATAGATAGATAGATAGATAGATAGATAGATAGATAGATAGATAGATAGATAGATAGATAGATAGATAGATAGATAGATAGATAGATAGATAGATAGATAGATAGATAGATAGATAGATAGATAGATAGATAGATAGATAGATAGATAGATAGATAGATAGATAGATAGATAGATAGATAGATAGATAGATAGATAGATAGATAGATAGATAGATAGATAGATAGATAGATAGATAGATAGATAGATAGATAGATAGATAGATAGATAGATAGATAGATAGATAGATAGATAGATAGATAGATAGATAGATAGATAGATAGATAGATAGATAGATAGATAGATAGATAGATAGATAGATAGATAGATAGATAGATAGATAGATAGATAGATAGATAGATAGATATATATATATATATATATATATATATATATATATATATATATATATATATATATATATATATATATATATATATATATATATATATATATATATATATATATATATATATATATATATATATATATATATATATATATATATAGCTCCGCTTTTAACATTTTTCTTGTGGAGTAAGTCCTCTTTGTATGTAATCTTCATATGGGATTTCTACGTGCTTTTAGCCCTTCCGGTCTGACCAGGGACTCCTCTGACCTTCCAAGGAGCCCCTCTTGTGTGTCAAGGGACCCATTCGGCTTGTTCAGAGGTCCTTCCGACTTGGCCAAGGACTGCAATGGCTGCTTTGTCGCCCTGGCGACATGCTCAAGGGGCCCTCTGACCTACCCAGGGGCCCCTTCGCTCAGGGGCCCTTTCGGTCTGGCCAGGGGCCCATCTGACATGCACAGGGGTCTTTTGAACGTTCAAGGGGCCCTCTGGTCTTTCAGACAGGGCCCTGATGGCCCTAAAGGGCCTCTGAAGTGCTCTAAACTCTCTAAAGATCACGCTTCGCGTAGTAAAGAGCACATGATACCGCGCTTCGCGCGGTCTCGTCGGCCCTTTTCGCACCGAAAAGGGCCCTCCTGGCCTCCAGGGGGAGGGGCGGCCGCACCCGCCGCTCCCCTCCCCCTTGCTACGTGCCTGACCTCAGACGACCTCAGCTGACCTTGCAGAGGTTCTGAAGTCACGCTATCGATAATCAATGCTTTTTCCTGTAAAATTAGCTAATTATCTGTCTTTTTGCATCATAATATAAAGCTGGACTCTGTTGCGTCCGTCATTATTGCATGGAAAATAGTTGTATTTCCGTGAATGTGCCCATACCAAATGCGCCCATACCATGGCGCATTTGAGGATTTATGGGCGCATTTAGGGTAGGCTGTCAGCTGTTGTAAAGAGTATTATTTCTCGGCTTTGAACTGCATATTGATGCTAATGAGGAAATACTGGCGATCGCTTATACTGACAGGAAATCGTCATAAAGTTAAAAATGTATTTAACTCGCCATTGAATTGGGTCTCGACTGAACGCCATTGACTGGTGAGGGGGGGATATCGTTCCCCCGGTTATCTTCTGAGCCAGTAATCGCATCGAGACGCAGAATGCAGCAATCTAATGTTTTCGATGCACACTCACTCCAATCCATCCAAAGCACACTCAATTTTTCAAATTCAGGTCACATGTCAGGACATGTCAGGCCAAAGGACAACATCGAGATTTGTGTTTAATGAATGGGCCATTGAGGGCTTGGATCACGACCATTATCGACGGAAGTGCTCTCAAAGGAATGATAAATATGCTACCTGAGCAAAAGTCAAATTGTAATTGAAGGTTAACCCCCGGTGGGCCTTTGAGTCACCTTCGCCTTGGTGAGGGGGTAGTCCAAAAATGTCCCCCCCCTACCTCGAACGCTAAAAGGGCTAGAGAGACGCGGCAAAAAAAACGCTCGAAAGCTCTTAACAAGGATATTCGAAGTTACTTCAGGCATTTTTGCCCAGGTTAATATTAAGGTCACCATAGGTCATCAAAGGTCAAGTTTTCCAAGTTAAGGACTTTGCTCCAGACCCCCCCCCCCTCCCCAATATCTCAGGAACTATCATAGCTAGAAACAAACGAGAAAAAAAATCGAAAGCTCTGGAAAAATGCAATGGCCTTTGATGCCCTCAAATGTAAACTTAAGACAATGGTGTAGGCTCTAGAGGTCACCAAAGGTCACAAATTAATTTGCTCACAAAAAGTTTGTCGTCAATAACTCTGTATTGGTTGAACATAGAGTAATAATTTGAACACCATCGTATTTGTCTCGACAAGACCGCTTTGAAACATATTAAAGGTAACCGAGTTAGGCCAACTTCAAAATGTGACCTCAGGTCATGCTTATTTGGTGATCCAGATGAGTCATGTTGCATATGGGGCGACGCGAATCGACGAGACAAATACAGTGGTGTCATTCGCACGTCTCTATCTTTATTCTATCAAGAGTTATTGACAAAACAGTGCTGGTGACCTCAGATGACTTCAGCTGACCTTGCAGAGGTCACTGAGTAACAATTACAGCTGGTAATCAGAAATGAGATAAAATAACATGATTCTGAAATAATTGACATTATCTAGTGCATATTCTCTGAAAAGGAAGCATTTGTATATTTTCACATCGACTTATAATGGGAGGTCACGAAATTGATCTAACCGTAGTTCACCAAGGCAACACAAATCGAGATAAAGAAATTGGAGGCACTTATCGACTGATGAAATCCTGAAGGTTTCAAATCTCTCGGACAAACACTGTGGGTTTGGCACGACCACAAAGATTTTTGGAGGTAAGGTCACTTGACTAGACCTGGTGATCTGACCTGAGATGAACTAAGTTCAAAGATTTTAAACACTGTGGGAAATTGATGCCCAAATAACTGCAAATTTTGGCGGCGCTGCACGTGCCGCCGTTTTCCCGCTATCCCCGATAAAAAAAATTATATGGGGGGGGGGGAAATGACCCCCCAGCAGGGTGAATGTCAAGGTCAAGTCACAAAGGTCGCTATTTCCAAGAGATTTGCTTAAAGGTTATGACCCACCTTGCCAAATCGCTGCGAAGGTGATAGTAATAATTCTAATAATTATAATTATTAAAATTAATTATTATTATAATTATTATAATAATGATAATTATTCAAATTAATTATTATTCTAATTATTCTAATAATTTAATTATAAATTATTCAAATTAATTATTATTATAATTATTCGAATATATTTTTTTTTTAATTAATGTAATTATTAAGTTGCAGACGTCAGCCGGCTAAATACACGGGGTGCAATGTAACGGAGCCCCGCGGTCAGCTGCGCTTCCTCCTGGACGGATCTCGGCCGTCGGCGACTGATGATACTTCATTGATGACAATGGCTGGTCATTTGTGACAGCCCGTGGCTTGCTTAGTCATCGATCGATTAGAATTGACTTACACTGTCGATCGATTATAATTATAATTGGCTTACGGACATACTACAATACACTATTAGAGTACACTATCCCAGCGTTCGTCTCATTGGTAGTTTAATGCATACTTTGGTTCAAATGCACTTTTCTGGTGAAAGAATACGTTACGGGTCAGGCGCGGACATACTACAAGTGCGCCTTTCGCGGCATGAATTTGGTACTAAAATAACCGCCACCATGACAGAAAAACAACGTATATTCCACAAAAAGTAGGCAAGTTTTTTAAAGATGCCCCGAAGCATTCTTTTAAAATATGATTTGTGTTATATTTGTTCATGCAATATCGGGGAGAAACACGCTACACTGAGAGAAAAAGTTACTAGGGGGTCCCTCGTTTTACCCTGCTACCACAAATTACGAACCCTTACGAGCCCCTCGTAGCCCGTTTACTAGGGTCTTTACCACCAGTCTAACTAGGGTTACGACTGGGGTCTCAGCAACCCTCGTATTTACCTTCGTTTTAGATATGGTATCTATAAGGTACCCTAGTAAGCACTCTGCTAACGGCTACCATAGTAGCCGTTACCAGGGTGCCAACTAGGGGCTCGCATTTTAACGAACCCTCGAACTAGGGCACACGAATTCAGCGCGTTCGTATCGGCAGCCATCTTGAAAACAGTCAAGGCTGGTTGTGACTTGTGTTACTGGTGGCGTCGCGCTCGTGTATCCGTCTTTTTTATTTATTCAGTGGAGTGGGTGGACTGGTGAGTTTGCATCGTTGTTTGTCTATTGATCATTATGTAATGGTTTGCACATTCCATTTGGTAGACATTCCATGCAATTTCAGGCAAGACAAGGAAGTGATTAAGTATTTCCAACGCATGCAAGATTCTGCCCAAAATTACAGATACTGAGGAGCTTTATTCTAAATATTTAAGTTTAATTTTTGCCCTGATTTTTTAAAGTTTATCATTTTTGCCACCTTGTCTAACCTTTATCACCTACTTGCAATTTTAATTTGCTCACCTCTGCAGATTGACATATTTGCCCTTTAGTTTGGTATTAATAATCAAACATATTCTAACATGACATTGGTACCTGGCTTTAACAATTCTTACCTATATTAAATTACCCTAACTTAACCCTCACCTTGGTGGTGGGAGACCCTCCTGTGGTTTTTCGGCGATATGAATAGTGAAAAAAGCTGTGGTGCACAGTGCCATTGTTTTTCTCCTAGCTGTTTGGTTTGTTGTTTGTTTGTTGATTGGGGTTTAAGGGCGCAACAAATGCTTAGTTATTTTGCACCCATAACTATTTGGGCCTGAATTCTGCATACTTTGAGAGAGAAAAATTGCATCAGATACTCTCGGTTCAGGTCACAGGTCAGGTCATGTGCAGACATGTGCACGGATCCCAAAAATGGATCCCTGGATCCGATCCCTAGGATCTGGATCCGGGATCATATGAGATCATAGATCCACCCCTGGTATTTTGTCGAGAGATCCACTGGGATCATAGATCCTCTCCTGAAATTTTGCCGTGAGATGCCGTGTTGAGTGGTCGCCATTGTGATTCAGATGACAATATGTAGCGGAGTTCGTCGGGAACACACCTAGTCATAGGGATAGTAGAATATACTAGACCCTAGTAAGAGGGCTCGTAGCATATGCCATCCCCCTAGTAAGAGGGCTCGTAGCATATACCATTCCCTAGTAATGGGGTTAGTAGACCCTAGTAAGAGGGTTAGTAGACTATACTAGGCCCTGGTATCAGGGTTAGTAACGGCGGTAGTAAATGTGACCCGGACGTCGTAACCCTAGTAAGACTGGTGGTACAGACCCTAGTAAACCGGCTACGAAGGGCTCGTAAGGGCTCGTAATTCGTGACAGCAGGGTAAAACGAGGGACCCCTTAGTAACTTTTTCTCTCAGTGTACACTCACTTCGGAAACCCAGTTTCCCTTGCTGAATGACCGCTAGGTGTATCGCTCATTAGGGTGAATTATATCCAACCTGCAACCATGACAAATTGACTTGGAAAACCAAAGAAGCCCGATACATTAAATACAATAACATTATTAGCATTCCGAAAATAACTTTGCTGAAATAATTCCGGAAAAAATGCACGTCAGAAACGTCTTTTAATCCGCCATTGACTGGGGGCGGGAGGGGGGAAAGACCCCTTGAAGAACATTCGGTAATCACTAAACAAAATAGCGCTAGCAACGTGAAACTTCGGTTTCCTTCTCCTACATCAGTGTTACGCCTTCTGTGCAAAAAAAAAATGAAGAATTTGAATGAGACAAAAAATGAGAAAAAAAATGCAATATAAAAACTTCAAACGATAGCAAATGACAGGGGCTACAACATCATCATCATAACCAAGTTTATTAAACATAAATTCCATGTAACATACAAAACATAAATCAGACAGGCGCAAAAGCAATGCTTAAATTAAAGCGCCAAGTCTAAATCATTAGGAAAAAAAAGTTTTACTTAAACTGCGACCGCCGCCACGGCACAGCTCACTGGACTGGAATTGGAAGTTGCCCAAGCCCCCAAGCACCTCTCCGGAGATGTGAAGAATGAACACCTTTATCGGCAACATGGTAATGAAGTAAATATCATATAAAATGTTAGTACATGCAAAGAAAGTTGTATTAAAGATGGGCAAATCTTTTTGAGCTCAACAAAAAGTTTTGAAAGTGGAGTGCCGCTGCCGAACCGTCGCCACCGCTGAGATCTGTGCCGTGGAGTAAAATGTTTAACTGATGTTTTGGAGGTATGCGTCTGAGTGGGATAATATAGATAATGTGTATAGAGTATATAGTGTAATGTGTATAGATAATAATACATAATGTGTGGGATAATCTGTCGAACATGCTGTTTCGTTGATTTTCATAGTATGGACAGGTAAGAATGAAGTGGCTGACGTTTTCGTTATGGTGTCCGCATCGTCATTCTGGTGAGTCTGCTTTATGAATTGTAATGAATGGGAATTTAGATGGGACATGTTCATTCTTAGCTATTTCATTATTATGAAACATAGCTATTTCGGACTTTTAAGTTCTGGTTTTTGACACCCAAAAATTCAAGAACGTTTTTAAAGTTAACAATTTTTGTATTCTTCAAAGATATAAACAAACAAAAAAACAGAATATATATTTGAAAATCACATATGGGCAATTCCCAAACCAAATTTTATAAACAATATCATAATTTTTGACTGACTTATGGCGCCTACCTAAAGTATGCGTAACTCATGACGTATTTTAAAAATTGTGTTTAATGACCAGCTACGGACAAATACACGTCACCACTGCATTTTGGAGGCAACTCTGGTCCATAAACATTGGTGTTTTATTTATATTTATCTATTTCGAATTTTGACCTTATGTAACCTGACATTGACCTGAGATTGACATTAACTTCACTTAAATGAGGTCAGGTGGTAAAATAACTATCACTATCGAATTGTACGTGTAAAATAATCCATAAAAGATGTGTTAAAAGATGTGACTTTCGTAAATCGTTTGCGCATAGTGACCTTTTTGAGACCTGACCTTAACCTAGACTTTTGCCAACAATCTCACTTTAGCTCATGCGGGATGTGTATCATACCTTTGGCAACACTTAAGGTGATCATGGTCGCAATCGAAAGCTTTGTATGACAAATATGGCCCATATACTCAACTACCTCGATTTTGACCTTTGACCTGACCGTGTCCTGACATGTGACCTCAATTTGAACATTTCCAGTATGCTCTAGATGTGCATCTTTGAGAGCTTTCGAATGCTACCTTGCGCGTCTCGCTGCAATCATTGGTTCGGAAGATAACCAGGGACAGAATCTGTTGATGGATGATAAATGATGAAACATCAAATAAATGATGGATGAACTTTCCCAAACATTTCTTCCTATCCTCATTAGAGTTCTGTGACCTTTATGCCCAAGGTCATCACATTGTGTGCATGCTATCGTAGTTGAAGGTGCTATTGATTTGTAGGGAAACGTTGAAATTGATTCATAAATATATTTAAAGGGAAATAATGACCTTTTTCCACTAAAATGGAGTTAGCACTTGAAATCGCCAGACGAGATCAAAATATATTGTAAATTCATCACATTTTGCATGAAAACTTTCCTACCGAAAGATATGTCAAGTTAAAGTTGATAAGCGTTCCACACTTTTAACGACCGGTACTTGCACTATTTCTGACCTTTTGTCAAGTACTTTTGGTCCTCATCAAACTGCGGGCTTTTCCCGTATTATTTTTTACGCAATGGAGTGGAAAATATATTGTGCGTTCTGCTTGTTGTGATTATATGCCCGGCGATCTTCTAAAACTAACAGCGATTGGAAAAAGTGGCAATAAAATCGGAAGCTCATCGATGCACATCAACGCGGCATAGTTAGTGGTTGCGACCCTCAATTTTTGCAATTCGATTCATTTGTTTTCAACATTAGGAGTTGTGTATAGTTTGTCTGTGGCTGTATATAACACTATGCTTTATTTTATCATGAAAAATAATAATTTTTCCCAAAAAAACTAACGAACAATAACACAAAACTGGCAATTAAATCAGAAGCTCATCGATGCACATCGACGGCGACCTATTTAGCGTCGGCGATTTGTTTACAAAGTCATTATCATGCTTCTCGGCGCACTTAACCATCTCGGCGCACTTGGCGAGTTGTTCCTGATTAGTATACCCAAGTCCCGTAGCAGGCTTTGTTAATGACGTCATTGGTGCCATTCTTGTGTAGCATTGCAAAATATATCTGATTTCGAGTTGAAAGCTAATTAAAAACTTATTCAAATGATTGTTTTTAAGTTTGAATTTTCTTGTTAATCATTATTAAAGGTATTTTATCACTGTATTCCATAGTAGTTGACACTTCAGAAACTTGTGACGTAATAATATTGTATCCAATATGCATTTCCCTCACCTTTTGCCATTGTGGCGCAGTGCCGAGTGCTTTGCGAATGCTAGCTTGCCTGGGGTTCAATTCATTCCGCTCTTATTTTATTCGAGTTGGTATAGTTTGCATGTTGTTGTTATTCATGACTTATACTGATAGTCAGTCATGCATCACGGATGCTTCACGGATTGCTTCACGGATCAGAGCGCTGCTCGAACGCACGCTAGTAGCGCTTTCGTTCTCCATGGCAACCAGGCGTGAGCCAATGAAAAGCCAGAACGTATTCCCTTTCTGGCTTTTGATTGGCTGACGCCTGGTTGCCATGGAGAACGAAAGCGCTACTAGCGGGTGTCCGAGCAGCGCTCAGTTTGATCGGAAATGTCACAGAGGCTCCACAAATGCCGCACTCGATGTTAACAATGGTAGGGAAGGACGAATTTGTCAATGACCTTCATGATGTACACAAGGTACTTGTTTTGTATTTCTTCCAAACTTACAACTTTGAATTTGGGAATAATTTTATTTAATTCTTAAATTTAAATAAAATAATTTTAAAAATATAACGGGAGCCTAAGAAATTGTTGCTAACAAAATCAAAAGGTCATTATTTCCCTTTAAGCATTTTTTATGACAAAGCATCATTGAAGCGCAGTGCGTGTACACGGTACATTAACTACACAAGTCAACACATGTTTGCTATAGACATGCTTTTTCTTCAAACATTCCCACGGCGGCACCAAACGTAAATATGCGCCCTCGAGCTGTTCTGCGCCCTTCATGGTTAATCAACACTATGTCTGACGCATGTATGTATGACGTATGTCTGGTGTCCGTGCTGGTCACGACAGCCAGCCATTCGCATATAGGACGGAACGCACCGACCAACTCACGGGCCAAGAACTTGGCAACCGGACATAGCACAACACAAAGGCTGGCCAACTCCGCACCGGGACCGAGGTTGGCGCGCATGACTCCGAGTTACTCTGTCACCTCTCTCTCTCTCGAGTCACTCACAATGGGCAACGCCGTAGAAAAGCTGTCCTCCTCATTCCACTGCCGCACTCAACAGGCGCCAATGTTTCCTGTGGGAGGCACCAACCAACGTAGTGCTACTTGATACTTGAACCTCCCGAAAGCTCTCCGTTTACCCCCCCCCCCCCCCCCTGTAGAGATGACTTTCATCATCCTGAACTCCGCAATACCATGGTTGACCCTCTTTCATTTGTTTCGTTAAAAAAAACAGCGACCAAGCACGTACCTTTTTCCTTTTTCCTTAAGCTCGATTAGTAACTTTTGTATGTGTAAGATTGTCGGTTTGTAGTTGTAGTTGTACAAATATGTTTCATAAAGCAAAATCTACAATTTACAATCACAAACAACAAGTCTACAAGCCTACACATACCAATTGTACAAATTCCGGCCCAAAATGCCTGGTGTGTTTCATAAAAGGCAGCCGAGTGCCCAAACAGCGGAACAATTGTACAATGTATCGGGCAAACTACAACTGCAATCTACGATGCCCTTTCGGTGTGTAGAAAACTGAAACCTTGGAACGGAGAGCATCTTTACGGAGAACATCTGTGTTTGGCCTCACCATTTGAATAGGAAACTCCTGTGTCGTTTAGCCCTACGAATTGTGCATCCACATAATACAATATCGCATTATGATCGGCATTATGTCCCAATTATCTGGAGTCTCCGGGATGCAGGTACCCGCATCAATACACGTGCCCAATATTAACTGGAACTTTTCATTAAAGGAAATAGTTCACCTTGGATTTTGTTCTCCCAAACATGGTTTGATTATATTTGTTAATACAATTCATTTTTATATTGTCAAAAATGGCCATAAATCGCGCCGATTCAGGACAGAAGGCCGTACATTATTATTGTTTATGAAAACTATATGCATACTCTCTGAGTCAGAGTCCTGACGTCACGCGAAATTAAAAAATGGTTCAGCCAATCAGATTCGAAAGTAGTCGCGTAGGGATAGACTCGCATTAGAGATGTGCCAACCGGCGGCCGGCGGTTCGCTTGCTAGCACCAACTGCAAGCTGATTGGCTGATGGTATAGCCTCTGCCCGGGCTAGATCCAGCACCACATTCTTTCGCCAGCGCCGCATTCCTTCGCCAAAAAAAAACAATATTCGGCTGGAGTCTTTTCAGTCAAGAAAACTTGCAGATAGGAGTTTCCCAACACGGGCTACAAAACTGCTATCTCAGTTTAAAACTAATGTTGAAGGTGAACTATTTCATTTAAGCGCCTTCGAATCACGACGACGCCGACGCTTCTTCACACTTATAGTTATATATAGAGAGTGATCCTGAGAGATAGCTCCTCCCTCTCCCGAGAGATCCTTCCTCTCCCGTATCTATCGGAAGAGTTTCACCTTCTTTTGCCTCAGTGCGAGTCTTGAAATTATGGTTTGACACTGTGCAAATAATCACCCTTCCCGAATCCTCCGCTTTCGCATATGCTTGTTTACATTTTCTGCTTGAGCCTAAACAAAATGTTCCGTTCATTTTCTTTGCAGTAACGCCCTTTTTCATATAACTTATATTATTTCAGTATCAAATATTTGTTCTTCAAAATAATAAGAATGTTATAATATTAGAACAGGTGAATTCGGGATATTTTATATATTTCAAGATGTGTCTTTGACGCACCTCAAGAACCTTGTTTATTTACGTTGTCAGCAGACGGACACAAAAACTACGATCGCGGCCGAATCTACAATCCCGCTGATGCGGCGTGTGTAGTTTGCATGAAAGGTGCTGGATTTGTAGGTTGTAAAGTTGTCCAATTATAAACTACAACTACAACAAGTTAGTACAATTTCTTTATGAAAAAGGCTACTGGGCGGCGGAACCGAAGCATGTTAAGCCCAGATTACACTATGCGTGATTTCCTGAAAATCACGCGCGTGTTATCCGTGTTGTCGTGATTTGCGTGACAGAGCAAGTTCAGCTGATATTAAATGCATTGGGTGAGCTACACTGGCACATCACGCAGATCACGGATGAAACGTCAAGGAAATTCCGCAGACACGTCACGGACGGAACGATGAAAAGTTCAAAATTCTGAACTTGTCGTGTTTTCCGAGATTGCGTGTTGTAGGGTTTTATCATTTTGCTTGATTTCGCGTATTGTGGTCTATACTAGACCTAAACTTGAATAATTTGTGCTGAGTATCGTGGCGGAAGATGAATGAAGAAGCGTTTGAGCAAATTGTGAGTGTTGAAACTTGTGTTGAAGCTGGTAGATATTTATGCAGTGGTTTATCGATTACAAAAATGCAGTGGTTTATCCATTTTCCTTGCGTGATTTGCTTGACCGGCAGATCTCGGACGTCAAGGAAGTTCTGCAAACACGGAGAACACGCGCGTGATTTCCTTGACAAATCACGCATAGTGTAGCCTGGGCTTTAGCCGGCATTCACGATTTAGTTACGCCGTGTTCTGTTGTATGACGTCATTTGGTTCTGGCGGCATGATGCACATAACTAAGGCGGCACGCTAACAGATCGTTTAAATAGATTTGCTAATTTGCTATACGTGATCGCGTGTAAGAGAATACTCGTTTCTGCGTCTCTCTATCATTCAACCACGGGAGCCTGTCAAGACTCCTGCAATAAAGTATAGATGAATTGGCGCAAGTATCCTCGATAGAACTTCAACTATCATTACCGGTAACAAGAATAATTGCAACCGAACATGCCACTCACCGAGGGCTATTTCTCCCCCCCCCCCCCCCTATCCGTGCGCGTCATCGCACAACGTCTCCTAACCTTCCATTAGGTACTATACCGTCTCCAAGATTCTGCATACCTAGATTGTCTCACAAGAATACTACACAATGCACATGTTGGCGGAAGAAAATCAGTTCATAATATGTCAACCGGAACTAATGTCAAAGTGAGGTCATGCTTAACGGTGTTTGTTGAATCGTAGGGTCGAAATCGTAGCTGGAATCGGAGTCACCTGAAAACCAGTCTACTCCGCATCCTTGCTTTAAAGGGAAATAATTACCCTTTCCCACAAAAATGGAGTTATCACTTGAAATCGACAGACGAGACCAAAATATACGGTAAATATATTATATTTTGCATATAAACAATCCTACCAAAAGATATTTCAAGTTAAAGTTGATAAGCGTTCCACACTTTTAACGACCGGTACTCTCGCGTACTTGGTAACGAATTTTGGTGTTCACCAAAATCCGGTATTGCTTTTTGACGAAATGGTATGGAAAATATGCCTTCCACTCTGTTTATCGTGAATATGTACCCTACTGCCCTTAAAAATCAACAAACATTGAATAGAAAGGCAACCAAATTAGCAGTAAACTTATGCACCCAATGACGGCCTAGTTAGTGGTTGCGACCTTCAGTTTGTGAAAATTGGTTCATGTATTTTCAACATTAGGAGTTCTGTTTTGTTTTGTCTCTGGCTGTATATAACACTATAGGCTTTAGATTAAAAAGAAAAAAATTCACAAAAAAAGATCATCATGAAACAATACAAAATGGCAATGAAATCGGAAGTTCACCCATGCACCCAACGGCGACCTATTTAATGGCGGCGATTTGTTTCATGGACCAATCAGGGACGTTGTCACGCATCTTGGCGCACTTACTTCATTTCTGGCCCTTTGACTTGTTTACAAATCAACATTCAAACAAGAGATAGTGATTGATCATACTGTTCGTCACCATATATAAGTACATGTTTTTAATTTCCCAAAATGTAATTTTCGGAATAGAAAAAGTTGTTATTTCACTTTTCAATTGAGATGCGATCAATTTGATACCATACATGTGTAATAAAATTAAGCGATAAAACTCAGCGATCACCGTTCGCTGTGTACACTACACTGATAATCGTCACAGTGTTGTAGCGCCTGGACTCAGCGATCGCCGTTCGCTGTGTACTCTACACTGATAATCGTCACAGTGTTGTAGCGCCTGGACTCAGCGATCGCCGTTCGCTGTGTACTATACACTGATAATCGTCACAGTGTTGTAGCGCCTGGACTCAGCGATCGCCGTTCGCTGTGTACTCTACACTGATAATCGTCACAGTGTTGTAGCGCCTGGACTCAGCGATCGCCGTTCGCCGTGTACTCTACACTGATAATCGTCACAGTGTTGTAGCGCCTGGACTCAGCGATCGCCGTTCGCTGTGTACTATACACTGATAATCGTCACAGTGTTGTAGCGCCTGGACTCAGCGATCGCCGTTCGCTGTGTACTCTACACTGATAATCGTCACAGTGCTGTTAACATCATCGGGAACCGGTTCTCCAAGGCCCATGTGGTGCAGCTGAAGTGCGTTGTCTCATGACCATGACCGTGTGGTTAGAGTCCTTCCTGAACACTGTCGTAATTACTTATTCCGTTCCAGAACAAGATATGAAAAGTGCATTATGTATGGACATATGTTTGACATATGTATATTATGTCCAAATAAAAATCAAATCAAATATGTCAGACTGAGGCAAGTTATCTGAGTCATGAGTGAGTGGTCAGCGAAGTCGCTTCATATTTGCTTTCATGCCAAACACAGACAGTGAAGTTCGCGGTAAGTTGAAGCGATTTCCCGAAACGATATAGAACACATGTATTGACGCGTGTCTGGGTCACTTATCCTTACTTTGTTAACAAATATATTCGCCCAAATTAACCATTTCCCATCCCTTCCAAACCACCGATGAGTACATACCTTCTGGGCGCGAAAGGTTGTGTGGCTCTCGTGAGGATGACGTCTGGCGGATGGGTGTCTCCTGCCGACAGGTACCTTATGGTTGCGGAGGGTCGTGTGAGCTTTGGTGATCGTCACCAACCTGGGTCTGCTGGGCTTCCTGCTGGAGGACTGCATAGAGCGTGTGGCTGATGGCGACACCGTGCGCACCTGGTCCCAGCAGCTGGTCACGGAGATCCCGCCACCGGCCATCACCGTCTGCCACGGCAACAGCGTCACGAAGAGCCAGGTGCTGCGGCCCACCCTGCAGAACGCCACCTGGAGAGACTGGTACCAGCACACCTTCACCACCCTCAACTGGACCTCGTGCAACGGCCTGGGCGACTTCTACAACAAGCCCACCTACCGCCGGTCGGATATGGTGGCGAGGTGTACTGTAGAGTTAGGGAGCGTCCCTTGCAGCCATATTGAAACGTTCCGGCCGCAGGCAACCCTCTCGCACGGCGTCTGCACAACCCTCTCGGTGAATGCCTCCCTCAACAAGGGGCTGACCTCGGGACAAATAATTATCTTTCTGGTGGAAAAAGAAACGCTGCGAGCCTCTGAGCACGACGGCTGGAGTGTGTATTTCCACGCGCAGGACGCTGTTTTCTACGACATGCTCGAGCTCATCGACCTTACCAGTGAGGTTCAGATCACCAGGGACCACTGTCACCTTGTGAAGTTCCTTCAGCAAACGGTGCGATCGAAGCAATCCGAGCACGGCTGCAGCCTCCAGACGACCTCCCACCACAGCTGCATGCAGTGCCTGGCGAAGTGCCTGGCCAGAGAGGTAGAGCCCTTCATGGAATGGGAATCCCATATGGGAATGAGAATGTGATGGAAATGGGTGGTAATGGGGCATTTTTTGGAAATGAAACGGTTTGGAATGGGTTTGGGACAGGCCATATCATTTTTTAGCACTAAAAAGAGTGAAATATGCTGAAACGGGTGGGAATGGGAGCCCCATCAATTATTAATTGGGATTGGAACGGGTTTGGGTCTGGATGAATGGCCCAGCATGGGATGGAACGGGATGGGGGCTTAAAATGTGTCCCATGAAGGGCTCTACAGAGGCCCGCGCGCGGCCGATAAGCTGCTCGGTGCCGTGGGTGGCGTCCCTGTTCCCGGGCACCGGCAGCCGCCAACCATGCCGCTCGCTGAAGGAGCTGGACGCAGCCGGCCTGCTGATGACGGACGTCCTCGCCGAGGACAAGTTCACCAGCTGGACCCGCTACTGCCCCTGCCGGCGCCGCTGCACGGCCCAAAAGTACCTGGTGTCGGCGCAGGACCGCTGGCGGTTGGCCGAGACGACGCTCTACATGACGCACCCGTGGCTGAGGGACATCGACAG
This sequence comes from Chirona hameri, assembly GCA_036785665.1. Classification (NCBI taxonomy): domain Eukaryota; kingdom Metazoa; phylum Arthropoda; class Thecostraca; order Balanomorpha; family Balanidae; genus Chirona; species Chirona hameri. The sequence goes on from JAXIVJ010003269.1 coordinate 19,235, forward strand.
CGCCGCGCTAGAGGTCCACGTCTCCGACCAGCTAGAGACGATGACCGAGCACGACGCCTACCCGTCCGACCTGTTCCTGGTGGCGGTGGGCGGCAACCTGGGCCTGCTGGTCGGCGGGTCGCTGCTCACAGTAGTCGAGATGATCGACCTGGCCGTGGGCTGGCTGCTCCACAGGATGAGTTCGGTGTTTGGACGTGTCAGGCAAGGCTAGCAAATGATGGCGTTGTGGTAGACGTAAAATAGCAAGGAAGCGGCAAGGGGAAAGAGGCAAAGAACACATCAAGCAAGACAAGATACTTGTGTTTCCTGTCAAAGAGGCTTGGCGTAAAGCGTGAACTCCACACCGTAAACCAATTTGACAAGCTCCTAGTCAAATGATTTCCAGCGCTAAAATGCGTATGCTACGGCTCTTCTTGGAACCGGCCTCTGCTTACCAAGCTGAGCAGCCATCTTGTTTCCGGCTCGTTCAGGACTAGTTCACCGAATCTTACCAGGCAGAGGCTTGTTCAATGAGCATGTTCAGTGTTCTTAGCTTGTTCATTGAGCAAATTCCGTTTTTCATTACCAAGCAGCTGGTAAATAAATGTCCTCAAAACAAGGGTGTAATGGGGGGGGGGTTAGTTAACTGACAAGGGTCATAATGAGTCATATCTCGTCTTGGTAAGCTAACCATGCCGAAACAAGAGAACGGCTCGTTCTGGAAAAAGCTCTTAGTCTTGCATGTTACTGCTATCCCACCAGCCAATAACAGGCGTCTACTACGTCTGTAGTCCGATGACTCGCGTATATCCGTCAGCATCGACAGACAACACCAAACATAACATAAACATTGCGGATAGTGTATTACGGTCACATCATGCATGGTAGACGGGCAAATGTTGCACAGCATGCTCTTGCCGCTGATAAATTTATTATTGTAAGTTTCGTGGCTCTGAACTTCGTCGAAAAATGACCATCAATCGCTGCGAGTAGGGGGGACAGACGGACAGATAAGTCCACGGGGCGGAATCTCGCGAGCAGACAACGACAGACACGATATACAATATATTGAACAGACACGATATATTGAGCAAGACAACCGTACAGGCGCTGACCTCAACGAATTGTGGGCGGCTTATCAGCATGACTGTCTTCTAAAGGCGCTATATAGGCCCGTCTGAACAATTGTTTGTTCAGCAATGAAGTTGTTTTTTGTTTTGTAGCTAAGTGACAAGGGTAGGCATTGTACCTTATTTCATAACCCGCGCTGTGCCGGTGCTCGGCGCCACCTTCGCCGTGCCAGGGGGAGGGGGGGGGGGGGCGTTTCGACGCCCCCCCCATCTAACTCGGCTCCTATGAGACGTAGACCAAAACCGAACACACCGTTCAAAAGCTCGTCAAAATGCATTTTGAAACTATTGCAGGCATTGTTTTTCTCAGATCAATATTGAGGTCACCAGAGGTCATCAGGGGTCATATTTTCAAGTTTTAGGACTTGCTCCAGAAACCCACAGATATCACAGGAACTATGATAGCTAGAAACAAACGAGAGAAAAAAACAATGGAAAGCTCTTGAAAAAATAAAATCCCAGGTCCTAGGCCAAGGTGTCCTCAGATTTAAGCTCAGGTCAACGGTTTAGGCTCCAGAGGTCATCAAATGTCAAAAAGACCACTTTTTAGCAAAACAGTTTTTACAAATATCTTTGTACCTAATAAAGATAGGACAATGATTTTGACGCCATAGTGTTTGTCTCGTCAAGACACTTTGCATCATGTGCATGATGACCAGGTTAGTTAAACTATAAATTTGACTCCCAATATAAATTTGGTCCCAATTAAGTCCCCAATTAAGTCCCAATTAAGTCACATTGGGAGTCGTGTCTCAACGAGACAAACACATTGGTGCCAGTTCCACTTATCTATCTTGATTTTGTCGAGAGTTATTGGCAAACAAGTGTTGGTGACCTCGGATGACCTCATCTGACCCTGTAGGGGTCACTGGACAAAATTTGCACTTGGAACTTCAATAATGGCCTATGATAACATGATCTATAAGGAATTGGGCTGATATCAATCGTTTCCTCAGAATAGGAAGATTTTTTTTATTTTCCCATTGACTTATAATGGGGAGGTCACTAAATTGACCCGACCTTAGGTCACCGATATAAAACCAAATCCGAGATGAACGAATTGTAGGTACTATTGCCCTCATGAAATCCTGTAAGTACGAAATCGATCGGCCAAAAACTGTGGCTGTGTTATGACCTTGAACATTTTTGGAGGTGGGGTCACGTGACCTGGCCTGGTGACCTGACCTCACATGACCCGAAGTCAAAAATGTCACACTATGTGGGTAATTGATGTCCCAACAGCTATAACAAAAACAGCGGCGCTGCGCGCCGCCATTTTTTCTCGCTATCCTCGAAAATCCTGGGGGGAGGTCTAAACGCCCCTCCCCCGGCATGGCGCGGGATAACAAGGTTACTACACTGCCCAGGTATTCTGCAGATATTCTTACACTGCCCAGGCTCTTATAAGGTTGTGTTACTTGAATACCAACAAGGCGATGATTTTTTTGAAGCCCTTGCTTTGACATATAGTATAGCTTGTCAATATTTTTACAGGGCTGTTAATATGTTCTAAACCCGTCCCGATTCAGTGGCTGTGATTGCCCTCCGTTGCCCTCCGTTGCCCTCCGTTGCTGTGGCGTTGTTTGAACTTTGAAGACCTTCTCTAACTCGAGAATTGCCCATCGCATGACAAACTCAAGAAACTCTATGAGTTTTACATAACGAGGGGCCAGGGACATTTTTTCGGGGCTTAATTTGGAAAATCTTCAATATTTTGCGCACAAAAAGAGGGGTATTTAGCGACCCGTATGACTCTTTTCAAACGTGCTCGAGCGACTGATCTATAAAAATCCATGGTGGCCAACAGCAAGACGCACTATACCTAGATGTTCAATTTTGAAAATGATGTTTAATTATATGGACACGGGACCTTATATTGTACAATTTTCTATTTCACAATTTCCTTGCAAATAGTGAGCATGACAAACACAAAAATTGACATAATTTAAACCCTTTCAAAAACAGCATTCATTTAAGACATCAGACGTTACCTAATTTCAATACCTAATTGACATTACATTAATATTAATTTACATTACATTATATAATTTTGGAAATACCTATTTCTTAATGAGAAAAATAATACAAATGTATCGTACAAAGTAACGAAATCTAATAACTTGTATTATTTGGACAGTTATATTAGACAACATTTATTAATAACGTGCGAGCTAAAATTGAGGATTTAATTATTCAGGCATCAGTTTCGAATATTATTATTATTATTATTTTTTTTTGCTTTTTCAAATATAATTTGAATGTTGACAACTTCATCGGGTCAACGGGCAAATGTAAATAAGTTAACTGAGCAACGGGTCACTGGGTTTCCGGGTCAATGAGATAGCGGGTCAAGTTATCTATCAAGCAATGTTAATGGGTCAACAGGTTAACGAATTAACCCGGCATTGACTGGGGTCTCAACAGAACGCCATTGACTGGGGGGGGGGGGGGGGGGGGGCGTTAAGCGCCCCCTTTCCTGGTTATCTTTCGAACTAATGATCGCAGCGAGACGCGCAAGAAGGCGATCGAAAGCTCTCAATGAGAGGAATCTAAAGCATGCTAAAAAATGTCAAAGTGAGGTAAAATGTTAGGTCACGGTCAGGTCAAAGGTCAAAATCGGCCTATTTTAGTTTATGGGCCATACTTTCCATCCAAAGCCTTCGATTGCGACCAGTTTTACCCAAAGTGCTGCGAAAGGTATGATACATATCCCTCATGAGCCAAAGTGAGATTGTTGTCCAAGGTCAAGGTCAGGTCACAAAAGGTCACCATGCTCGACATATCTACGAAAGTCATGCAACACATGTTTTATGCGTTATTTTCCACGCATAATTCGATAGTGATAGTCATTTTACCACCTGACTTCATTTACGTGAAGTAAAGGTCAAGTTCAGGTCAAGTTCAGCTCACCGAAGGTCAAAATTTTAAATTGTTAAATCTAAACAAAAAAGGATGTTGCTAGGCCAGTTTTGTCGCGAAATACAGTGGTGACATTTATTTGTCTGCATCTAGTCAATACAAGCCAAAAAACGTAATTTCAAAATATGACGTCATGAGTTACCCATACTTTAGATGTCATAAGTCAGTCAAAAATGGAGATATGAGTTTGAAATTTGGTATAGTAGTTGCCTGGGTATGGTTCTCAGACATATTTTTCGTTTTTTTTTATATTTTAGAAAATGTTGATTTTGTGATATTCCCCCCACCAACAAAAAAACAGATTTTTAGTTTATGGGGGTCATAAACTAAAATTGTCAAAAATCCGAGATAGCCAATTTGTAGCGGTTGCAATTTGCTATCTTTTGGCTTTTTCGATTGCATTTTGCTTCAAATGTGACATTTGTACGGCCTGGCAAAGTTTAGATGATTTTGGTGTAAAACCAGTGTGTTGTGACGTCACTAAATTCGTTATAACTCGAGAAGAAAAAAAAAGTCCAAGGTCAAGGTCAGGTCACAAAAGGTCACTATGCGCAAAATATCTACGAAAGCCATGCGACATATGTTTTATGGGTTATTTTACACGTATAATTCGATAATGATAGTTATTTTACCACTTGACTTCATTTAAGTGAAGTTGGTGTGCCCAGTCCAGGTCAAGGTCAGGTCACATATGTTCAAAATTCGAAATTGATCAATCTAAATAAAAGAGACATGTTTCTGGACCAGTTTTGCCTCCGAAATGCAGTGGTGACGTTTATTTGTTCGTAGCTGGTAATACAAAACTCATTTAAAACAAATACGTCATGGGTTACTCCTACTTTAGAACCCGTAAGTCAGTCAAAATGATGATATTGTTTTGAAATTTGTTTGGACATTGCCCATATGTTGTTCTCTAATATGTATTCCCATTTTTTGAATGTCTGTGAACATTTTGATTTTGTTGGCATTTTTCCAAAACATCGTTTTTTGTGGATTAACAACCAAAATTTTCACAAATTCGAGATAGCCATTTTGTAGCCTTTGTCATTTGTATCTTGCGACGTTTTGTATTGCATTTTGATCAAAATATGGCCTTTGTACAGTCTGTTAACATTTATCAGTTTTTTTTTTCTCTCGTCAAACTCGTGTGTAACGACGTCACTAAATTCGCTTTATCTCGAGATAAAAATATTCGACAAAATTGCTTCATTTTTGGACAGAATACGTAAAATTGATAAAGTAGAAGGTACCCTAAATTTCACGTTGATAGCAATATTGTTTTTTAAGCTATTGCGAAAGTTTGTCAGGGAGCGTCCCCCCCACACCCCCAGTCAATGGCGGGTGGCAAAACAAGCAATGGTCATCCATCCTCTAGTATTAGGCTATTTGCCCCATTGGTGATCGAGGAATTCACTGAGAAGGATAGACGGCTCTTGCACTGTGTTCACTGATTGTCGCCGTAGGCAGATTTGTCAAAGTTCTTGTTTTCCTTTTGTAGAGGCTGTGGAGTAAATCATAACTTCGTGTATAAAGGCCGGGGAAATATCAGATATCATGTGATGTGCTATTCTCCCTATTTTTCGACTTTGTAGAGGTTGTGGAATACATAATAACTTTATGTATAGAGGCCGGGGAAATAGCGGATAGCATGTGATGTGTTTAACGACTATAATCATGTATTAAAATCACACAATTCGAGGCCAGGAATGCTCGCTAATACTTGTTACGAGCGAGCGCGAAGCGATCGCTCGTCCTTCCGTGGTGCATGGGAAAAATCTGATTATAGGCTGCCCGGCCCGACCCGTGGCGACGCTTTTGAGAAGCTCATATCTCTGCAACCGCACGTCCAATTTACAAGCGGACTTCTTTGCTGAGCAGCCCCATCTAACCTACCCTGTTTGAGACCAGTACTGACTCATGTGGGTGACTACCACTGCGCGTGGCGCGTGCCGCGTGAGAGGTGTTGAAAAGTGTTTCCTCGCAATAACTCCGCAACGGCTGGGCAGATTATGTGCAAATTTCGTGTGTGGTTGGGGACCCCTCAGCATGGGTGGAGTTTTTCAAAATAAGTTGGTGAGGCAACATTAAATCCCTTAAGATGCTTCGGTGAGTCCCGGTAGAACGTCACCAGCGCGTTAACCTGGGAGATCGAGTGACTCAGCGCGCTAAATCCAAAAGCTGCTAATTGTCTAGTACAATATACGAAAATGCACTTTTCATGGCCATAGGTAATTTGAAATATTTAAATCTACTCCAAAAGACTACAGTCAACAAATAAATAAATCCATTTTTTGCACACTATCCATTTTTACACTCCCTAATATCAGTAAGGAATAGCAGAGGGCAATAGCATCCAACAAATCTCATTTTGCAACCACAATGCCTTCCACTCCACCCAACATTATCAAGACAGGAAAGGGACACTGCACCTTACACCAAGGACGTGGCACATCTCTGCCCAGGAAGGCAGGCTATAGCAGCCTCAACAACATGACATCAGCATACCAGCCACCAAGGCGCTGAAACAGGTCCTTGGGGAAAAAAGGTTTTTCCCTCCTTGGGTATCTTCAGGAAGGTCATTTGTCAAAATATGAAAAATTGTAGGTGGTATGCACCCCTCTTACAACACTCAACAGAGTATATAAGAGATACTTTGTGATTCAATACTTACAGTTACATGCTATATGCAACACGTGCGCACGTGCTCACCCCTATTATATATCTCATGAACGGCTGAGCCGATTGTGTTCAAATTTGATGTGTGGTTAGGGATCTATTAGCCGCCCCTTTCCCACAAGTCAGGGGTGGGTGCCTCTGCACGTGCGCACGTGCTCTCCCTTTGTTGTATCTCAGAACCTACTTGCCAGATCGAGTTGAAATTCACCATATATTTCGGTCGCGCTCGCTCGTTCATCGCCAACTACGGCGCCTTACTTGTTTACGTATGCATTGTGTTTGTTAGTCTCTCAGTCCGCATGTAACTTCTACTGGGCTATAATGTTAAGATAAAAAGGTTATTCATTGGCGATCACCTTGTATTAGCATAGACAATACATAGAGCAACTGTCACCTGGAAATCAAATACAAATTATGCATTGTCCATGCTGCGATATAGCACGGTTCCATTGTTTTCCACATTTTAAGCAATGGCCGATCGATGTGACGACTGGCTGCCAGTCAGCAGGTGTTTTCACAATCACTGCAGGCTCCGGCAGGCAGGTGTTTTCACAATCACTGCAGGCTCCGGCAGGCAGGTGTTTTCCCAATCACTGGGGGCTCCGGCAGGCAGGTGTTTTCCCAATCACTGGGGGCTCCGGCAGGCAGGTGTTTTCACAATCACTGCAGGCTCCGGCAGGCAGGTGTTTTCACAATCACTGCAGGCTCCGGCAGGCAGGTGTTTTCCCAATCACTGGAGGTTCCGGCAGGCAGGTGTTTTCCCAATCACTGGGGGCTCCGGCAGGCAGGTGTTTTCCCAATCACTGGAGGTTCCGGCAGGCAGGTGTTTTCCCAATCACTGGAGGTTCCGGCAGGCAGGTGTTTTCCCAATCACTGGGGGCTCCGGCAGGCAGGTGTTTTCACAATCACTGCAGGCTCCGGCAGGCAGGTGTTTTCCCAATCGCTGGAGGCTCCGGCAGGCAGGTGTTTTCACAAGCACTGGAGGCTCCGGCAGGCAGGTGTTTTCACAATCACTAGAGGCTCCGGCAGGCAGGTGTTTTCACAATCACCGCAGGCTCCGGCAGGCAGGTGTTTTTACAATCACTACAGGTTCCGGCAGGCAGGTGTTTTTACAATCACTACAGGCTCCGGCAGGCAGGTGTTTTCCCAATCACTGGAGGCTCCGGCAGGCAGGTGTTTTCACAATCACCGCAGGCTCCGGCAGGCAGGTGTTTTCCCAATCACTGGGGGCTCCGGCATGCAGGTGTTTTCCCAATCACTGGGGGCTCCGGCAGGCAGGTGTTTTCCCAATCACTGGAGGCTCCGGCAGGCAGGTGTTTTCCCAATCACTGGAGGCTCCGGCAGGCAGGTGTTTTCACAATCACTAGAGGCTCCGGCAGGCAAGTGTTTTCCCAATCACTGGAGGCTCCGGCAGGCTGGTGTTCCTGCCTGCCGGAGCCTCCAGTGACGTGGGGAAGGCACACCGCAACGGATCATCTGTCGGGATATACTCCGGTAGGCTCTGTCGTGGGAGACCCTGTCCTAATGTTCACCATTTAACAAACTCCAAATACCATCTCGACATACCTTATATCCGAGCAGTGATAGGCCTAAATGTTGACTGACGAATGGCCAGCCTCATCAAAAAATATTATGTACGAGGCCGGGCGAAGTGCCATTGCAATCGTTAGAAATTCACAAATGTTCGCGGGATTCCAAGAAAGATGATAGTTCAGAAGCGACAAGAAATAACGGATCGTCGTTGCCGTAAATCGATACGGGAGGTCAAGAAACCCCCGCACGCAAATTTGCGAAATGTTGCAAATTGTTACAAAATGTTGCAATACGCTCTAAATATTGCAAATGAAGTCCTAGAGCGCTGATTCGAACGCCATTGCAATCAGCGGCCCAAACGGGTCCAGAATATAAAATATCAAGAGAAAATGGAAAATTTGGAGATTTTTGTTGTTGCAATTTTTGAAATGATGCAATGTTGCAAAGCCCGATTGCACGCTACAGTAAAATGACTATCACCATCGAATTATACATGTAAAATAACCCGTAAAACATATGTTGCATTATAATGCAACATATGTTTTCGATGCAAAATATCTACGAGACACGAGACAAACACGATGATGAAAGTATACTTTCGTAGATATTTTGCACACGGTGACCTTTTGTGATATTGATCTTGACCTTGACTTTTGCCAACGATCTTACTTTAGCTCATGCGGGATGTGTATTATACCTTTGAGAGCACGTTGGGTGATCATGGTCGCAATCGAAGGCTTTGGATGGAAAGTAGTAAGTACCTATGTCCCATACACTCAAATACCTCGATTTTGACCTTTGACCTGACCGTGACCTGACATGTGACTTCAATGTGAACCTTTCGAGTATGCTTTAGATGTGTTTCATTGAGAACTTTCGAATGGCTCCTTGCGCATCTCGCTGCGATCATTGGTTCGGAAGATCTCTCCCCCTCCCCCCCAGTCAATGGCGTTCGGCTGAGACCCCAGTCGAGGGCAGGCTAATTTTGTTGACAGATGACAGCTAGAATGGACCAGTGTGGCTAAATTTCCAAATTTAGCTTGAAAATGACATATACACCTACATGAAATATACATCATAGTTTAAAAATGCCTACATAACTATTAACTATTCATCACTTTATTGGTGTTCCTTGCAGGAAGGTTCAAATTAATATGGCATGACATTAATTCATTAGTTATGCTCTTGGTTTAAGGATTTGGAGTAATGTCCAACACTAATCCATGTTTTTTTCCAGGGGCGCAGCCATGATTTTGCGACGGAGGGGGGAGGCAAACCGAAGTGGGCCCCTCAGTATTGGCTGATGCCCTCCAAAACAAATACCATGAATTTGTTTGTAATTTTCATTAAAACAAAAATGTAATTTTATTTATTTTTTACTTATTTTCACTGTTTTTTTATTTATTGTAATTCAAAAATTAGTCATTTTCATCCATCCCTAATATGGTCCCATGTTAAAGTACATGTGCACTTTAATTTGTCTCTAGTAATTGTGTTTGGTCTGTGGGCAGTGGCAACGCATTGCCGCTTTGCCCCCCCCCCCCTTGGATCCGCTAGTGATGCCGTGGGGTCTATCAAGGGAAGGGGCAGAGGGGCGACAACATCTGGGGCGGCGGAGGCTCTTCATAGTTAGGGGGCGTCAAATTTGATTTTTTGAAGTATATTCTTTTCATGCAACGCCAAAGGGTTAACCCGGCATGACTGGGCAACATTGACGCCCCCCTGGTTATCTTCCGAACCAGTGATCGCAGCGAGACGCGCAATGCGACAATCGAAATCTCTCAATGAGACCAATCTAAAGCATACTCGAAAATGTCAAAGTCAGGTCAAATATCAGGTCACGGTCAGGTCAAAGGTCAAAATCGACGTATTTAAGTTTATGGGCCATACTTTCCATCCAAAGCCTTCGATTACGACCATGATCACCCAAAGTTCTGCTAAAGGTATGATACACATCTCGCATGAGCTAAAGTAAAGCTCAGGCTACACTATGCGTGATAGTACGCTAAGTACGCACGGTTTTTGCAAGTTTGCGTCTTTTGCGTAGTCTAAAAATGTTCAGCTGATAAAAAATGCATTGACTGAGCTACACTGGAACAGTACGCAAAGTCCGCATGACATATCATGCAAACTTGGAAAAGACGCAGGGCGGAAGTACACAACTCTGCAAAAGACGCAAGTACGCAAGTACGCAAGTACGCAAGTACGCAAGTACGCAAACAAGTTCAGAGTTTTGAACTTTTTTCCGGCTTTTGCAAGATTGCGTAGTCTGAGACCATTGGTGGCGCATCGCCGGCAATCTGTATTGTCAATAACTCTTGATATAATATAGATAGAGACATGCGAAAGGCACCAATTTGTTTGTCTCGTCCAGATGCATCGCCCCAAATGCAACATGACATACCTGGGTCACCAAATGACATTGACCTGAGGTCAAATTTTGAAGTTAACCTAACCAAGACACCATTCATATTTTTCGAAGTGCATTGACGAGACAAACACGATGATGTCAAAATTATTGCTCTATGTTCAACCGATACAAAGTTATTCACGATTTTGTGTTAAAGAAAATGCCATCGTAACCTCTGGAGCCTAAACTATTGAGTATTGACCCACTTGAAATCCCTGACATGCTTTTAAGCCTGAGCACTCAAGCACTGATGCGTATTCATCAAAAGGATCAGTCTCATTGCCATTTCAACACTATATTACGCAAATCCCGGACTGTGTCAAAAAACGGTACGCAAAAGACGCAAACTTGCAAAAACCGTGCGTACTTTCCGGAACGATCACGCATAGTGGAGCCTGGGCTTAAGATTGTTGTCCAAGGTCAAGGTCAGGTCACAAAAGGTCACTATGCTCAAAATATCTACGAAAGTCATGCAACACATGTTTTATGAGTTATTTTCCACGTATAATTCGATAGTGATGGTCATGTTACCACCTGACTTCATTTACGCGAAGTAAATGTCAAGTTCAGGTAAAGTTTAGGTCACTGAAGGTCAAAATTTGAAATTGATAAATATAAATAAAAAAGGCATGTTTCTAGACCAGTTTTGTCTCAGAAATACAGTGGCGACATTGATTTGTATCTATCTGGTCAATACAAGCCAAATAACCCAATTGTTAAATGTGACGTCATGAATTACCCATACTTTAGATGCCATAAGTCAGTCAACAATGGCTGCAACAGTCAATATTCTGAAATTTGGTATGGTAGTTTCCCATATGTGGTTCTCTGACATATATTCAGGCTTTTTTAATATCTTTGACAAATTTGATTCGTAGGCATTTCCCCCCATTTTTTGGGGGGCGGTCAAAAAACTTCTTTTTAATCCGAGATAGCTATGATGCAGCCCTTGCCATTTTCCATCTTTCGACGTTTTTGGATTGCATTTTGCTCAAAATATGGCATTTGTACGGTCTGTTACATTTAGCTGATTTTGGTGTAAAACTCGTGTGTATAGTCAATCATCAAAGATAAGATTGTTGAATTCTTGGAGCAAAATGAACTCATCAAGGATACACAGCATGGCTTTAGGAAGGGCCGTTCTTGTTTAACTAATCTTCTGGAGTTTTTGGATGTTGCAACAGATAGCTTTGATCAGGGTAAACAGCTAGATGTAGCTTTTCTTGATTTCAGTAAAGCATTTGACAAAGTCCCCCATACAAGACTGGGGTTGCAACTTAAAATTCATGGGATCAGGGGCAAGATTCTGGATTGGATAGAAACGTGGCTTTCAGGACGCCAGCAAAGGGTTATATTGAATGGGTGCCAATCACAATGGAAGGAGGTTCTCAGTGGGGTTCCACAGGGCTCAGTCCTGGGCCCATTGCTTTTTATAATATTTGTGAATGCAATTGAGAACAGTATAGACAGCAAAGTCTTGAAATTTGCAGACGATCTAAAAGTTGTCAGGATTATTAGAGGAAAACATGATCAGGATGTTTTTCAATCAGATCTGGACAAGCTAGTTGAGTGGTCTGAAGCATGGCAGATGAAATTCAATTTGAGTAAATGTAAGATTATGCACGCTGGACGGGTTAGCAGTAAACATAGGTATGAAATGGGTGGGCAGAAAATGGAGCAGATTGAAAAGGAAAGAGATTTAGGTGTCGTGGTAAACAATAGACTATCAGCGTCAGACCAGGTTGTAGAAGCTAGGAAAAAGGCACTTAGAATGCTAGGGGCCATTAACAGAAATGTTTCCTACAAGAGTGAAAAGGTAATAACAAAACTGTATTGTGCATACGTTAGACCACATTTGGAGTATTGTGTACAAGCCTGGTCTCCAACATATGAGAAAGATTGCTGGTTGTTGGAAAGAGTTCAAAAAGGGCAACAAAAATGGTTAATTGTCTTGGTAGTTTACCTTATGAAGATAGATTAAAGAAATTGGGTATGTTTTCACTTAGATATAGAAGGCTAAGAGGAGATCTAATTGAAGTCTTCAAATTTGTAAATAGTCAGCATTCTGGATATTTAAAGGGTATGTTTGAGTTCAATAGGGAAAATCGAGGTAGAGGTCATCAGCATAAACTCATTATGAAACAAAGTAGGACTAGGCTACGACAGTCATTTTTCAGTAGAAGGGTTGTAGGACATTGGAATATGCTACCAGGGGATGTCGCTGATGCAGTGACACTTGCTTCCTTCAAAATTATATTAGATAAATACTTTACAGAGAAGGGATTAGTTCATAAATACTCGTGGGATTAGCCTTCTTTTATGCAGGTAGAGTAAGGTGATTTGAAGGGGCGAGACCGGTGGAGGGGGGGGGGGGGGGTGGGGGTGGGTGTGGGTGTGGGTGGGGTGGGGTGCAACCTCGGATGGGCCCAAGAGGCTCTTTGTTGCACTTTTCTTTTATGTCTTTATGTCTTTTTATGTCTTTATAGTGACGTCACTAAATTCGATATAACTCGAAATTTTTCGACGAAATTGCTTTATTTTTTCACAGAAGACGTAAACGTGATTTAGAAGAATGTACCCGAAGTTTCACGTTGATAGCGCTATTGGTTTCTGAGCTATTACGAAAATTCATCAGGGGGGGGGGGGGGCGGTAAACGCCCCACCCAGTCAATGGCGGGTTAATGTTCAATTCGGCTGGAGTTGGGGGAGGGGGAAACTTGTCCCTCCTGCCCCCCTCCCCCGCCTCCGCCACTAATATATACCACCAATTACCAAAACCCCTCACACAAATCTGAAAAACAATGGGATCACGAATCATGATGACAAAAGCGGATCCAGGATTCATTCGACCAAGGCTTTTGTTCTGCCTCAACTCATTTGTATTGTATTTATTTATATTGTTGTCAATGCCCCGTCCCCCGTACACTGCTGACGCCTGACGCTTCATGGTTAATGTAACCCACTACGCCCGGGGCCCGGGGCAGGGGGCATTTTCCCTCCAATTTTAGCCAAATGGGCCTTTGTCCCCCCCCCCTCCGAGATGCCAGATGGTTAGCTTTCTGAGGCATCAGGCATCTGAGCCGATGATGGTCCTTTTCTGGTCTAAATATGAGTCCTTTCAAGACCGCTGATTGGCCTTTTCCAGACCTCAGATGGGCCCTTTCCGAGCCTAAAGTGGACTATTCCCAAACTCAAGACAGGGGGAGGCTTTCTACGACTTCGATGGCCCTTTCCAGATCTGAGATGGCCCTTTCTGGTCTGCATGCGAGCCATCATTGATCATGCCATGTCTGAGTTCAAGGGTAAGATGAGGCCTAACCAGCCATGGGGCCTTTCTGGGCCGAATTTACCGAAACGGTCCTTCTCCAGCTCAAAGATGGGCCCTTCCCAGTCATCTCCATACCTATTTTTTATTTATTTCAGGGTCAAATTATACGGGCCTTCTCTGGACCTGAGATGGGCCCTTACCTGGCCTAAGAGCAGACATGGGTCTTTTCCGGAACTGAGATGCTCGCTTTCAAAGCCTAAAATGGACCCTCTCCAGACCTGAGACGGGCCCTTTCTGAGTTTACGATGATCCCTTTCAAAACCTGAGATGGGCCCATTCTGAGCTTAAAGGGACTATCCCACCTTAACATTATATTTGAGTTGAGATAGCCATTTCGATGGCTTGGCATTGCAATTAAGTATGGTAGCAGTTAAAAGAACCACAATGATCTAATCAAAAAGATATTGGAGTATTATTTTGACATCTGTAAAAAAATAAGGCTCATGTGTATTTGAATAGGGCCTCTAAACCGACAGCGTCGTCTCTCTTTACCCAACTGGTAATGATAGTCGACTTGTTTTAAGGTGAACCTTGTACCTATATTTGCTACGTTTCAATGGTTTGGTAATTGGTTTGTTTTGTATTCAAAGCGCCAGAATTGTCTCGAAATAATTGTGCCCATACTTTGACAGCGTAAAGGATTTCTGTGTAGCTCTCTAGAGCTCAATATGACGTCATCAACCCAAATATTAAAACTTAACTTTTTTATGAAATTGAGCACCGTTTGCCAGAAACAAATGTCATAAACGTGTTCGGCAGCAATTACTTCAGATTTTGCACCACAAGCGGCGTACATTTGACAACTTTTGGGAAAGTGGGACAATCCCTTTAAAGGAAATAGTTCACCTTCAACATTAGTTTTAAACTGGGATAGCAGTTTTGTAGCCCGTGTTGGGAAACCCCTATCTGCAAGTTTTCTTGACTGAAAAGACTTTCCAGCCAAATATATTTTATTTTTCTGGCGAAGGAATGCGGTGCTGGCGAAAGAATGTTGTACTGGTTCTATCCCGGGCAGAGGCTATACCATCAGCCAATTAGCTTGCAGCTGGTGCTAGCAAGCGAACGCCGGCGGCCGGTTGGCACATCTCCAATGCGAGTCTATCCTTACGCGACTACTTTCGAATCTGATTGGCTGAACAATTTGTTATATTCGCGTGACGTCAGGACTCTAACTCAGAGAGTATGCATATAGTTTTGATAAACAATACAAATTTACGACCTTATGTCCTGAATCGGCGCGATATAAGGCCATTTTTGACAATATAAAAATAAATTGTATTAAAAAATATAATCAAATCGTGCTTGGTAAAAAAATTCCAAGGTGAACTATTTCCTTTAAGACGGGCCCATTCACAGCCTAAGATGGACCCTTTCCAGACATGAGATGAGCCCTTTCTGAGCCTAAGATGGGTCCTTCTCCGGATCTGAGATGGGCCCTTCCCGGGCCTAAGAGCAGAGATGGGCCTTTTCCGGACCTGAGATGCAGGCTGCTCACTTTCAAAGCCTAAAATGGACCCTTTTCAGACCAGAGACTTTCTGAATTCACGATCGGCCCTTTCAAAATCTGAGACCGGCCCATTCTGAGCCTAAGATGGGCCCTTTCCAGACCTGAGATGGGCCCTTTATAAGCCTTATATGGACCCCTCTCCGGATCTGAGATGGGCCCTGCTCGGGCCTAAGAGCAGAGATGGGCCTTTTCCGGACCTGAGATGCAGGCTGCTCACTTTTAAAGCCTAAAATGGGCCCTTTCCAGACCTGATATGGACCCTTTCTGAGTTCACGATGGGCCCTTTCAAAACCTAAGATGGGCCAATTCTGAGCCTAAGATGAGCCCATTCAGAGCCTAAAATGGGCTCTTTCCAGACCTGAGATGGGCCCTTTCTGAGCCTAAGATGGACCCTTCCAAACCTGAGATGGGCCTTCTCTGAGTTCATGATGGGCCCTTTCAAAATCTGAGATGGGCCCATTCTGAGCCTACGATGGGCCCTTTCCAGACATGATATGTGCCCTTTCTGAGCCCAAGATGGTCCCTCTCCGGACTTAAGATAGGCCCTACCCAGGCCTGAGAGCTGAGATGAGCCTTTTCTGGACCTGAGATGCTCGCTTTCTGAGGCTAAATTTGGTTTTATCAGACCAGAAATGGGCTCTTTCTGAGTCCACGATAGGCCCCTTTCAGACCCGAGATGGGCACCTCTGAGCCGCGACGGGGGGGGGGGACTTTAGCCCCCATAGCCCTCTGGCTGCGCCCCTGCTTTTGTCCACTTCATCTAAGCTCCAAAATATGTGCTGAAAACTGGGTAAGTGAATATTTTTAAGCTGTGCGACTTTCAAAGATGGAATCAATTCGTCACAACTAGCAGTCATAGAAAAATGCGTATGCTTTTATTAAAAAATATGCCTATTTGACCTGCGTCAGTTTCCGCTACTGTGTGTTTTCTTTAATTGTCAGCACCTCACAGTGATCATGATACTTGTCATCGAAAGCTTTGTTGCATAATATAAAACATGGTTTGAGTTATTATTGTCATGCACCATCTATCATGGATCAATTACAATAACTATATATGCATGTGTGTGCATCTGGTCGTATGGCCTACAACATGGGTGTTTAGCTTCTCCAGAAAAGTTGTGGGGGGGGGGGAAGAGCTGGGAAAATTGCTTAACCCGCGCCGCCCCGCTGGGGTCTCCAGCCGAACGCGCTCCGCTGGGGGGGGGGGGGGGGGGGGTAGGGGGTAGATTCTGCCCCTCATTATCTTCTGAACCAATAACCGCAGCGAGACGCGCAAGGCGGCAATCGAAAGCTCTCAATGAGATGCATGTAAAGCATACGCAACATTTTACAAATAAGGTCACATGTCAGGTCACAGTCAGGTCAAATGTCAAAGTTGAGATATTTGGGTTTTTGGGCCATACTCCACCGCTGAACGGAGATAGCTCATTTTGGGCCATCATCCAAAACCTTAAAATGCGACTATTATCGCACACAGTGCTCTCAAAGGTATAATGCATCTCCCGCATAAGCAAAAGTGAAATTATAACCAAAGGTCAAGGCCAAGCAAGGTCAGGTCAGGTCACAAAGGGTCACAGGTCTACGAAAGGCATGCGACACATGTTGTATGGGTTATTTTACACGTATAATTCGATGGTAGCAGCTATTTTCACAACCTGACCTTATATAATGGCCCTCATCAGGTCAAGATCAGGCCACAATAAGGCCCAAATTTGAAATTCATTAATCCAAATAAAAAAGCATGTTTTTAGACCAACTTTGTCTTAGAAATACAGCGGTGGCATTTATTTGTCTGTATTTGGTCACTAAAAGCCAAACAACGTAAATTCAAAAAATGACCTCATGAGTTTCATGAGTTTCACCTCATGTTTCACCTTTGTATTAGTTTTGAACGGAGATAGCCATTATCTTTGGCCGTTATTGAAATGTCTAAATTACTAAATTCATTTTTCCCAAAACTTAACCGTTTTTAAGCAATTTAATTAATCATTTGCAAAATGCATCCAGACTGGTGCAGCCGCTGATTGGCTGACAGCCACTTCAAGATTGTTGGTCCTGGAAGTCAGACGACCTGTATTTCTCGAACCTTGGTGAGTACGATGTAAACAACGGCCAACGCGATAGGTTGCGTTCTAAGTTGAGGTTGTTCGCGCCAGGCACGTAGCCAGGATTTCGTCCAGGGGGAGGGGGGCGGCGCCTCGAAAGGGCCCCTTCCCGAGCGTTGAAAGGGCCCCTTCCCAAGCGTTGAAAGGCCCCCCCCCCCAAAAAAAAAACGCATGAAAAGGCACGTTACAAGGCTGGAAAATGCAGTACGGCAGATATGGCATGGGCCATACCAACGTTTAGGAGCTGGAGTTAGCAAACTGCCACATCAACTTTGGAACCAGCGACACGAATTTGGAATCAGCTATACGAACTTGGAATCTCTTTTTAAGCTCAAGACCTGGAACTCTTAAACAAATTGCGCCGCGGAGCGGCGCGAAATTTTTGAGTATTGTGCCCTGGGTTGCTTTCTCATCAATGCGTCGCATTGCGTATGGTGCGGACCTCTAAAATTGCTATATTGTGCGTTTAAAAGTGCGGGGAAAAGGTGCTAAAATGAACTATTTTGCCCAATAATATAGGAAAGTAGCAACATAACACATAAATGAGCCGAGAAACTGACCGATTTTTTTCCTAACCCACATATAATTGAATTTGTAGTTGAATTGCGCCGCGGAGCGACGGGGAAATTTTGAGTTTGATTCCCTGTACAACTGTATTCTTACTGTTGAAAGGCCCAAGGTCCCTTCAGATCGTCTTGGGGCCCCTCTGACCTTTTCTACGCCCTTCCAACCTGTTCAGGGACTCATCTGGGATCCGCGAAGCGAAAAGACATGATGTGGAGTGGGTGATATATATACATAATACAAAGAGGGCTTACTCTACAGGAAACAATAAAATCGGATCTTTCGGGTATATTGTAGCACCCTGACGAAGGGTGTTACAATATACGCGAAAGCTCCGCTTTTAATATTTTTTATTGTGGAGTAAGTCCTCTTTGTATTTAATCTTCATCTGCGATCTCTACGTGCTTTGACCCTTCCGGTCTCACCAGAGACTCCTCTGACCTTCCAAGAAGCCCCTCTTGTGTGTCAAGGGGCCCATTCGGCCTGTTCAGAGGTCCTTCCGACCTGGCCAGGGACTGCACTGGCTGCTTTGTCGCCCTGCCGACATGCTCAGGGGCAGGGGCGGCGGATTGCGGGGCGCAGGGTACCCAAAATCCCCCTCAAATGAAAATCCTGGGGAGGGGAAGGGTCATGTTGCCCCAGATTGAGCAGGCTAAAATCTGGGGGGGGGGGGCAAAACTACCCTTTGCCCCAGGATTTTCGACTGGGGGGAATTTTGGGTACCCTGCCCCCACAATCCGCCGCCCCTGCTCAGGGGCCCCTCCGACCTGCCCAGGGGCCCCTCCAGTCTGGCTAGAAACTCATCCGGCATGTTCAAGGGGCTTTCCGACCGGCCCAGGGACCCTTTCGGTATAGCCAGGGGCCCCTCTGACTTACTCAGGAGCCCCTCCGATTGGCCCAGCGACTCTTCTGGTCGGCCTGCGCTGGCTGCTTTGTCGCCCTTGTCGACATGCTCAAGGGACCCTCCGACCTGCCCTGGGGCCCTCCGTGCTGTCTAGGGGCCCATTCTACGTGCTCAGGGGGCCCTCTGACCCGCTCAGGGGCCCTTTCGGTCTTGCCAGGGGCCCCTCTGACATGCACAGGGGCCCTCTTAACTTCACAGGGGCCCTCTGGTCTCCCCAGGGGCCCTTTAACCTTATAAGGGGCCCTTCCGACCTAGCAAGGGACTGCGCTGGCTGCTTTGTCGCCTTGCGACATGCTCCGAGGGCCATCCGACCTGCCCTGGGGCCCCTCCGTGCTGGCTAGGGGCTCATTCGGCATGTTCAGGAGCCCTTCTGACCCACCTAGGGGCCCTTTAGGTCTGGTCAGGGCCCCTCTGACCTGCACAGGGGCCCTTTTAACTTCCCAGGGGCCCTCTGGACTGTCCAGGGGCCCTCCAACCTGCTCAGGGGCCCTTATGACCTGGCAAAGGACTGCGCTGGCCGCTTTGTCGCCCTGTCGACATGCTCAGGGGCCTCTCAATCTGCCCAGGGGCCCCTCTGTGCTGGCTAGGGGCTAATTCGACGTGTTCAGGGGGACCATTCGACGTGCTCAGGGGGCCCTCTGACCCACTCATGGGGCCTTTCGGTCTTGCCAGGGGCCCCTCTGACATGCACAGGGCTCTTTTGAACGTCCAAGGGGCCCTCTGGTCTTTCAGAGAGGGCCGTGGTGGCCCTAAAGGGCCTCTGAAGTCCGCTAAACTCTCTAAAGACCACGCTTCGTGTAGTAAAGAGCCTATGATACCGCGCTTCGCGCGGTCTCGTCGGCCCTTTTCGGCGCGCTGCGCGCGCCGAAAAGGGCCCTCGCGCGCCAAAAAGGGCCCTCCTGGCCTCTAGGGGGGGGGGGGGGGGCGGCCGCCCCCGCCGCCCTCCCCTTGGCTATGTGCCTGGTTCGCGCTGTTTGAAGCCTCAGTTATGGATTGATTGCTTTTTCAAAATAAATATTTTTGTTGATGTGCAGCTACAACTTTTCCTGCGCTACATTTTAGTTAAAAACAAAATCGAGCCGTAACTTCTGGCACTGTTTCAGTTCCCCGTCCTTTGACCTTGATTTTGACCTTGAAGTTGGACCTCGATTAATTTGATTTTCGACGTGCGGCTACAACTTTTCCTGCGTTACATTTGGGTTGAGAGAAAAAAATCGAGCAGTAACTTCTGACACCTTTTCAGTTCCCCGTACTTTGACCTTGATTTTGACCTTGAAGTTGGACCTCGAATAATTTGATTTTCCATGTGCGGCTACAACTTTTCCTGCGCTACATGTTGGTTAAAAAAATCAAAATCGAGCATTAACTTCTGACACTATTTCAGTTCCCCGTCCTTTGACCTTGATTTTAACCCTGAAGTTGGACCTCGATTAATTTGATTTTCGATGTGCGGCTACAACTTTTCCTGCGCTACATTTTGGTTTTAGAAAAACATCAAATTCGAACGGTAACTTCTGGCACTTGTTCAGTTCCCAGTCCCTTGACCTTGATTTTGACCTTGAAATGGACCTCGATTCATTTGATTTCGATGTGCGGGTACAACTTTTTCTGCGCTACATTTTGGTTAAAAATATATAAATCGAGCAGTAACTTCTTGCACTTTTTCAGTTCCCCGTCCTTTGACCTTGATTTGGACTTTGAAGTTGGGTCCCGATCAATTTGATTTTCGATGTGCGCCTACAACTTTTCCTGAGCTACATTTTGGTTTAAAAGAAATCGAGCGGTAATTTCTGGCATTTTTCAGTTCCTCGTCCTTTGACCTTGATTTTGACCTTGAAGGATACGTGCTATAGAAGGAAAAAAAACATCAGATTCGTGTTCCTCGTGGTCTAATTATCATATTGGGAGAAATCGGAGGTCGTCGCTAAATAAGTCGCTAAATAAGTCGCCAACTTCACAGACATAACAAAATCGCCGTATTCGTGCTCATTTTAGGTTTTTAGTTAGCGGGGTCATTTTGTCCCACACACCGGGGAAAATTTGTCTCAGAGGCCCACCTGGCTGCGGGTTAACGGGTCTACGGGTTAACCCGCGACTTACTGGGGGGGCTATTTTTTGCCCCCCCCCCTCCCGTTATTTTGCAATAACTCCTCAACGAACACAGGTATCATCACCAAACTTGCAGTACCTTCTCTCACATCAATGCTACACATGTTGGCAAAAGGAAAAATATGAGGCTATGATAGGTCAACCGAGAATGACGTCAGAGTGACGTCATGTTCTTCGGTTTTTGTTGCAAAATAATGGTTTGCGGAAAATGCTGTTAAAGGTACGATGTTTAAGATAAACTCAATTGTCTTTAATCAAATTACTCACAATAGATCGGGCTATCAAACTGCTATCTCGGATTTTTGAGTTTTTGAAATTCAAAATTTTGAGAAATCCATTTTTTTTTTTAACAAAATTTTCAAGAAAAAAATCAGAATTATCCGAAACCCGGGATATATGGGATCGAGACGTGGGCGGTGAATATGTGTACCAAATTTGAAGTTGATATCTTCAAAAATGACTGAGTTATGACCTTTAAATGACAAAAATCGACCACCTCTCACAGCATTACTATGCATACATTTTTCTTTTCTTCCATTTTTGCTTTTTACTTCTATTTATATGGAACAAACAATGTTCTAAGGATATTTTTCGCGTTCTAGACGAAAAACAAACCCATAAACATGTGTTACAACGCCTAATGACCGTAATCTGCAGTTTGACATCGTGACCTCGGATGACCTTGACCTGACCCAAGGTTATCAACAGCTTAGAAAGGTACTTAGAAGTGTCAGACACACGAATCATACCGATTTATCGACATCTTATGCGTTTAATATCGCTATTTTGCGCGACAATTCCAACCATCGTGACCTTTTGACACGGTCAAACATTTTGTACTTGACCTGACCTGTGACGTCATCGGTGACTCCGAGGTCAACAATTTTGTGTTTCCTTTGATAAATTTCCCAGGGCTATCGAATGCCGTTTGAATTTTTACATTCGGTCCAGTAGTTCCGGAGATCCGAGGGGGGGGGGGATAGCTCCCCCCAATAAGTCGCGTTATGAAATATACCCCAGTAACTCGCGGGTTAACAGGTCAAGCTATCTTCCGGACAAGTAAATGGGTTAACGAGCCAATGACTTATCGGGTCAAGTTATCTCGAGAATTCAATGGGTTAACGAAATAACGAGTGAACGGGCTAACGACCCTCTACTCTCCTCCCTATTCCCATTAGTCCCTCCCTGCACCACTCAGTTTCAACACTTCCCGCGCCCTCATTCTCCCCAACAATCCCTTCCCCTCCCCAGCGTCCTAGGTGTAGTCAAGGCAGGGGTAGTGTTTCCCGCCCCCGTCTTTACCCCTTCCCGGGCTCCGGCACGGCGCGGCTCGGCTCGCGGCGGCTGCTCCGAAATGATAGCGGTTCCCCGGCGGGGGGGGGGGGGGGTGAGACGCAGCAGCTGACGGTCGGCCACGTCAGCTGAGAGCCAGCCGGCAAGGGAGGTAGACTGCTCCGCCGCCGTCGGCGCCGCCGTGCCGCCGTGCGCCTTTCACCTGCCCGGGAGTGGCGCCACGCTGGACGCCGGGAGACGGGCCCGGGCAGTCTGTGCAGAATGGCGGCCCTAGCCGGCACGGCATATGCCATGGTGCGTGCGGTGGTGTTTTGTTGTGTGATGGTGCTGGTCAGTGGACAAGGACAGCAGCAACAGCAGGTGCCAGTGCAACAGCAACAGCAAGTGCCAGTGCAGCAACAACAGCAAGTGCCAGTGCAGCAACAACAGCAGGTGCCAGTGCAGCAGCAACAGCAAGTGCCAGTGCAGCAACAACAGCAAGTGCCAGTGCAGCAGCAGCAGCAGCAGCAACAGCAACCGCCCCCAGTACAACAGCAACCCCCAGTGCAGCAACAACCCCCAGTGCAGCAACAACCCCCAGTGCAGCAACAACCCCCAGTGCAGCAACAACCCCCAGTGCAGCAACAACCCCCAGTGCGGCAGCAACCCCCAGTGCAGCAGCAACAGCAGCCTCCCCCGGTACAACAGCCTCCCCATGTACAGCCTCCACAGCAACAGCTGTCGCCGGACCAGCACGCCCAGATGCAGCAGATGCAGCAACAACAGCACCAGGCACAGCAGCAGCTGTCGCCGGACCAGCACGCCCAGATGCAGCAGATGCAGCAACAACAGCACCAGGCACAGCAGCAGCTGTCGCCGGACCAGCACGCCCAGATGCAGGCGCAGCACCACGCCCAGATGCAGGCGCAGCAGCAGCAGCTGAACCCGCAGCAGCAGGCTCAGATGCAGGCGCAGATGCAGGCTCAGATGCAGGCGCAGATGCAGGCGCAGCAGCAGGGTGGCCAGCGGCTGCCGCCGGGCGTGCCGCCACAGCAGCACCACATGGCCCCGCCGCCGCCCGGCGGGCAGGGCCAGAGGCTGCCCCCGGCGCCGGCCCCAGGCCAACAGGTGCCCACACTGCCCGGCGGCATGAAACTACCGGTGGCTCATCACCAGCCCATGGGTAATGACTATGCTCGTGCTTCGGATCGTTTCATAATACTTCAGTTGTTTTCATAGGTGTCGGAACGGGGGGGGGGGGGCACGGCCCCCACTTTGCAGGCGGGGGGCAGCAATGTTAACTGGCCCACCCACTTTTGAACGATTTCTCCTCCTTCGATCACTGATATTGGTTCGATATAAATGCAGTTGCGAAAATAATGATGAATTCACAACCCCGCAATATCATAACCCATAAGGGTACAAACCGGGGGGGGGGGGGGGGGAGGGGGGCCGGGGAGGCTAAGGCCCCACTTTTTAGGCTGGGTAATAAGTATCCAACAATATTAATTACTCCCTACTTTTTAACAATTTCTAACTCTTCAATCACTGATATTGGTTCGATATGAATGCCTTAAAATCCTCGCCCGTGCAGCGTCCGATCAGTGCGTGACCGTGCAGGGGGCGCGGGGGACCCCTTGCGTTTCGCCCCTAATTGAGCTAGAGCTTCGATTAAAAAGCGAGCGTGTTGTTTGTCACGAGAGGAAGCCATTGACACCCGATTTGAAGGTCCTATGTCATTAGGTGATCTCTGAGGTCATGTCAATGACCCAAAAGTAAACCAAATTGTAAATGCGTATAAATTGAATTTAATCGAGCTAAAATCGCGAATAAGCATATAATTATGTTAAATGGGTGCCACATTTGAAATCAGCGTCACAAAATGTCCTAGAAACTGCCAATTTCCAAAAAGGTCATGTCAGGTCATTTGAGGTCAGTGACCTCGGTTGACCTGTGGGGGGCGCAGACCCCAGTGGAACATGTAATTATGTAAAATGGATCCCATATTTGAAATCAGCGTCACAAAATGTCCCTAGAAACTACCAGAAGCCAAAAAAGTAATATGAGGTCATCATAATATGAGGGGGCGATGACCATGGGCATTGACTCAGCCTTGTAATTTTGGTCATTTCCTGGACTTTTAGGGTCCAAAGAATTTTGCTCTCTATTTTTTCCTTCTGGAGGAAATGTGCTCTCTTTTCACCTGATCTTACTGACATTGTAGTTCAAATATAATTCCATTTTCCTCACAAGGATTTCATATCTTTTACAAATTAGGAATGTTTACTTTCCAATGAAAACTTAATTTGATAAAAAATACAATATTAGCTTTCCTATAAAGACAATTTTATTCTCCACCTTTGGATTTTTACTCTCCGGGACCAGGTCATGAAACGAAAAATCCAACACTCATGGCATGGACCCAACTTTTTAGATTCAAAGTATTTATCCGAACTTTAAAGCCCGAACCAATGCGAGTGATTGAAGTGGAAAAATCGCTCAAGGGGGGGGGGGAGCAGTTAATATCGTTGGCCCCAGTCTAAAAAGTGGGGCCTTGGCCCCCTGGCCCCAGTTTCTAAGTCTATGAGCTATGATATTGCTGGTTGAAAATTAGGTGTAATCTTAACAACTTTAACACACGCAGTGGAGAGGGGAGGCACTTTAGTGACCCCCCTAAGATCTCCAAAAGTATGAGAGCTAGAATGATGAACCATACAGGGTAGGTAGGTGCTATGATTATCTACATTTTGTAAAATGTTCTTGACCTTCGGTCAATATCTTCGAGGTCAAACGAGGTCACGAAGGTAAAATCTGTCCAGATGTCATAATTTTTTAATTTGATCTCTGTGACGTCACAGGTCACCAGCAATGTGTCCAAAATTGTTTCCGGGGATGAACATTGACATTGTCTACCGAATGGCGTTTGAATCATCCCGCTCCGACTGTTGGCTCCGAATATATGGATTTGCCGACCGCGATTCTGGCCGCCATATTGAACTAACAATCCATATAACTCAAAAATGTATCGCCCGATTTTTTTCGGTTGCGTCAAACGATCCGCTATTGAGTTGGTGTTTGTCACGCAACAAACACCGCCCTGCTGCGCTTTGTTTTGGAAATATTCATGAAAAACATGTGGGGGGGGGGGGGGGCGCACAAAAGTGCCCCCACCCTCTACTGCGCGTGTTAAGGCACCCATACCGAACCAACATCAGCGATCGAAGAGTGAGCAATCGTTCAAAAGTGGGGTGTAACATTGTTGGCTCCCTCGACCTAAAACGTGGGGCCCTGGCCTCCCCGGCCCACCTGTTCTTAGGTATGCATTGCATATGGGTTATGGCATTGCGGGGTTACGAATTCATCGTTATTCTCCCAACTTTAAAGCATTTATCTCAAACCAATATCGGCGATTGAAGATGTAGAAATCGCTCAAAAGTGAGGAAACTGTTATTATTATTGCCCTGAGGCTAAACAAATCATGCTACATTAAAATGTCCCGTTCGGGATGGAAGTGTTCGTGGTTAACTGGTTAACTGGTTCATGGTTAACTGGTTCGTGGTTAAAGGGACACTCCCACCTTAACATTAGTTTTGAGTTGAGATAGCCATGTTGTTGGATTTTCATTGAAATTAAGTAGGGTAGAAGTTAAAACAACCACATATGTCTAATCAAAAATAAATTCGAGCTTGGTCTCGACAATTGTAACGAATAAACCCCACGTGTACTTGAATAGGGGTCTAAAGCCGATGACGTCACCTCTCTTTACCAAATGGAGATGATAGTCGACTTGTTTTAAGGTTAGACTTGGAAATATGTGTGGGTTTCAAATGGTTTGGTAATTGGTTTGTTTTGTATTCAAAGCGCCAGAATTGTCTCGAAATAAGTGTGCCATACTTTGGCAGCGTAAAGGATTTCTTTATAGCTCTTTAGACCTCAATATGACGTCATCAACCCAAATATTAAAACTGAAGTTTTTATGAAATTGAGCACTGTTTGCGAGAAACAAATGTCATAACCGTGTTCGGCAGCAATTAGTTCATATGTTGCACCACAAGTGGCGTACATTTGACAACTTTTGGGAAGGTGGGAGTGTCCC
The DNA here is from genome assembly GCA_036785665.1 of Chirona hameri. Lineage (NCBI taxonomy): Eukaryota > Metazoa > Arthropoda > Thecostraca > Balanomorpha > Balanidae > Chirona > Chirona hameri. The sequence goes on from JAXIVJ010003269.1 coordinate 45,770, forward strand.
TTTAACTGGTTTGGCCATCACTGCACCGGCCGCCTCCCGGAATGTCGCAATGTGAGCTCTCTCTCTCTCTCTCTCTCTCTCTCTCTCTCTCTCTCTCTCTCTCTCTCTCTCTCTCTCTCTCTCTCTCTCTCTCTCTCTCTCTCTCTCCCTGAAACCGGTCTGCCTGCACTGTCTGCGACGGACGGCGTTAGGCCACGCTGCCCTCACCCGTCACTTCCCGTCAGACCACGCTGCCCTCACCCGTCACTTCCCGTCAGACCACGCTGCCCTCACCCGTCACTTCCCGTCAGACCACGCTGCCATCACCCGTCACTTCCCGTCAGACCACGCTATTCCCACCCGTCACTTCCCGTCAGGCCACGCTGCCCTCACCCGTCACTTCCCGTCAGACCACGCTGTTCTCACCCGTCACCTCCCGTCAGACCACGCTGCCATCACCCGTCACTTCCCGTCAGACCACGCTGCCCTCACCCGTCACTTCCCGTCAGACCACGCTGCCATCACCCGTCACTTCCCGTCAGACCACGCTGCCCTCACCCGTCACTTCCCGTCAGACCACGCTGTTCTCACCCGTCACTTCCCGTCATACCATAAATGGATGATAGCCGTGCCACTGTCCAGTATATCAGTAAAGTAATCTTGGTCGAGTATTCACATGAGAAATGAGCTTTGAGAGAAAACACATGAGCTTTGGACTTACCATGCTTAATTGTTTTGAGTTAGGATTGTGTATACTGTAACTACGTGTTGTAATACGGAGAACGAGCAAGTAGTTGACCAATTTTACGTAGATCTGATATCGTGAATGGACTTTCCGTTGATTGTGTGTCCTTTTGTGAGTTATTGTTGCCGGTTGTCGTGTCATGGCGACACATCAGCCGGATCACGACGACTACCGACTGTGCAACAAATCAAAGCATCCACCCGTGACCACGCGTGACCTTATACGATTAAAGCCTTACATTGCGAAGTGCAGCGGAGCTAGCTAGCTCACATAGAACTGCTTGGTGACGTAAGGGTCATTCCACGTCAAATCGCGTAAAAAAGGGCGGTTTCGTACCCGACCCTTTCATATTTTGATGAAAATGAGTACACCTGTAGTGTCAAGTGAAAGAAACATGCACACCAACTGTTGGCTCCGGGTGACCTCAACGGTCATATTTAGAGGTCATCCAAGGTCACGATTTTTTCGCGTGCACTATATTAATCAAACGCTTGTATCTTCTATGCTAATGGATTTAGCGAAATACAACTAATCAATGTGCTCCACAGAGTTGTACCATTCGGAAATAGGGTGGACAATCCACGTGACCTCAATATGACCTTTGATCTGGTGAGGTCAAAATCATCAAATGTATTTTTCTATAAATTTGCCTGCTCGTAAATAGTCCAAACTTGGCAGAATAAATAAACGTAACATCCTCTAAGAATGTGCAAAGAAGAATGGCGGAGACTTATTTTTTTTTAGATACCGCCCTTTGATTATGGTAAGGAAGTGAAACGGAACAATGCCCCGAGGCTATTTTCATGTCACTTGTCATAATGTCGGTTTCTTTGGCCCGATTGACGTCCAATTTTGTTGGGTAGCTTCCGGTTGAGGAATTCAATAGCTTTCCGAGTTTTAAGCTTCACCTGACCTCGCATGACCTAGGAATAGTGTATTGCCCATAGATACGTATTACCTATAGGTAATACGGTGTTTTATAGATGTTCGGAAGCATAACACATATGTACAGGTGTTAACATGTGACATTTATGGTTTCCATTGAGATCATGACCCCGGATGACCTTTTCAGAGGCCAACCGAGGTCACTGACCTTTGATGACCTGATATTATATTTTTGGCCTCTGGAGGTTTCTAGGACATTTTAGGATGCTGATTTCACATTTGAATTCATTTTGTATAATTATATGTATAATATTATGCAAAATATGGGTGCCAATTTGCAATCTGCGTCACAAAATGTCCTAGAAGCTATCGGAGTCTCAGGTCATCGGAGGTCAGTGACCTCGGTTGACGTGTGAAGTGCATGACTCCAGTGGAATATACAATTATGTAAAATGGATTCCAAATGTGGAATCAGCATCCTAAAATGTCCTAGAAACCTCCAGAGGCCAAAAATATCATCTCAGGTCATCGAAGGTCAATAGTTCATCGAAGGTCAGTGACCTCGGTTAGCCTCTGAAAAGGTCATCCGGGTCATGATCTCAATGGAAACCATAGATATCACCTGTTAACACCTGTACATATGTGTTATGCTCCTGAACATCTATAAAACACCGTATTACCTATAGGTAATACGTATATATGGGCAATACGCTATTCCTAGGTCATGCTAGGTCATGCGAGGTCAGGTGAAGCTGAAAACTCGGAAAGTTATTGAATTCTTCAACCGGAAGCTACCCACCAAATTGGACGTCAATCGGGCAAAAGAAACCGACATTATGACAAGCGACATGAAAATATCCTCGGGGCATTGCTCCGTTTCACTTCCTTACCATACTCAAAGGGCGGTATCTCAAAAAGTAAAAAAGTCTCCGCCATTCTTTTTTGCACATTCTTAGAGGATGTTACGTTCATTTATTCTGCCAAGTTTGGACTATTTACGAGCAGGCAAATTTATAGAAAAATACATTTTATGATTTTGACCTCGTCAGTTCAAAGGTCAAATTGAGGTCACGTATATTTTTACCCTTATTTCCGAATGGTCCGACCCTGTGGAGCACTTCGATATTAGTTGTATTCCGCTAAGTCAGTTAGCATAAAAGATATAGGCGTTTGATTGATATAAAGTACTTAAAACAATCGTGACCTTCAATGACCTCTAAATATGACCCTTGTGGTCACCCGGACATAAACGACGTGGGTGTGTGTTTCTTTCACTTGACACTACCGGTGTACCAATTTTCATCAAAATCGGAGGGGGTCGGGGAATTTCTTGTACGATTTGACGTGAAATGACCCACCCGTAAGCAAAACGTGATCGGTTCGAATCGCGCACACCAGCTGCACAGCAAAGGAAAGGGTATGCAGCAAGCGTGATGTTATAGCCCGAGTGAAATGATAGGCAATTGACCTTGTCCTGTAGAGCAACAGTATGAATGCGGCAAGCACGATTTTTTAGATAGGTAAATGATAAGTAATCAGTGCTGCTGATATACCATAGAACATACCATAATAGGTAAGCCATGCGCTGCCGCACACTCACACAGTATGCAGCGCTGAATATAAGGCGAATCTGTTACTCTTCTGTAATCAATAGGCGGCCCACAATATGGACAGCGACGTTAATATTTCCCGGATGTGCGTTATGGATATACGTTTGTACAGGTGCTTCGTATACAGCTGGTATTGGACAGTTGATGGACGAGGAGTGACGCTGAACAGCTGCTGTGTATTTCCTGATCACATGAACACTGCATAGGATCGATACTGTTCAGCCCCAGCCGCCGCCGTTAGGTGCGGAATTGTGCTGCCAGGTGCGGGGCTAAACACTGCCAGGTGCGGGGCTAAACACTGTCAGGTGCGGGGTTATACCCACTGTCAGGTGCGGGGTTATACCCACTGCCAGGTGCGGGCTTATACCCACTGTCAGGTGCGGGGTTATACCCACTGTCAGGTGCGGAATTGTGCTGCCAGGTGCGGGGCTAAACACTGCCAGGTGCGGGTTTACACCCACCGTCAGGTGCGGGGTTATACCCACCGTCAGGTGGGGGTTTATACCCACTGCCAGGTGCGGGGTTATACCCTCTGTCAGGTGAGGGGTAATATCCACTGTCAGGTGCGGGGTTATACCCACTGTCAGGTGAGGGGTTATACCCACTGTCAGGTGCGGGGTTATATCCACTGTCAGGTGAGGGGTTATACCCACCGTCAGGTGCGGGGTTATACCCACCGTCAGGTGCGGGGTTATACCCACTGTCAGTGCGGAGTTATACCCACTGCCAGGTGCGGGGTTATACCCACTGTCAGGTGGGGGTTATACCCCCAGTCAGTGCGGGTTATACCCACTGCCAGGTGCGGGGTTATACCCACTGTCAGGTGAGGGGTAATATCCACTGTCAGGTGCGGGGTTATACCCTCTATCAGGTGCGGGGTTATACCCACTGTCAGGTGAGGGGTTATATCCACTGTCAGGTGGGGGATTATAACCACTGTCAGGTGCGGGGTGTATACCCACTGTCAAGTGCGGGGTTATACCCACTGTCAGTGCGGAGTTATACCCACTGTCAGGTGCGGGGTTTATACCCACTGTCATGTGAGGGGTTATACTCACTGTCAGGTGAGGGGTTATACCCACCGTCAGGTGAGGGGTTATACCCACCGTCAGGTGCGGGGTTATACCCACTGTCAGGTGAGGGGTTATACCCACTGTCAGGTGCTGGGTTATATCCACTGTCAGGTGAGGGGTTATACCCACCGTCAGGTGCGGGGTTATACCCATTGTCAGGTGAGGGGTTATACCCTCTGTCAGGTGCGGGGTTATACCCACTATCAGGTGCGGGGTTATACCCACTGTCAGTGTGGGGTTATACCCACTGTCAGGTGGGGGTTATACCCCCAGTCAGTGCGGGTTATACCCACTGCCAGGTGCGGGTTGCGGGGTTATGCCCGCTGTCAGGTGCGGGGTTATACCCACTGTCAGGTGAGGGGTTATACTCACTGTCAAGTGCGGGGTTATACCATCTGTCAGGTGCGGGTTTTATATCCACTGTCATGTGAGGGGTTATATCCACTGTCAGGTGCGGGGTTGTACCCACTGTCAGGTGCGGGGTTATACCCTCTGTCAGGTGCGGGGTTATACCCACTATCAGGTGAGGGTTATACCCACTGTCAGGTGAGGGGTTATACTCACTGTCAGGTGCGGGGTTATACCCTCTGTCAGGTGCGGGGTTATACCCACTATCAGGTGAGGGGTTATACCCACTGTCAGTACGGAGTTATACCCACTGACAGGTGCGGGGTTATACCCACTGTCAGGTGGGGGTTGTACCCACTGTCAGGTGAGGGGTTATACCCTCTGTCAGGTGCGGGGTTATACCCACTATCAGGTGAGGGTTATACCCACTGTCAGGTGAGGGGTTATACTCACTGTCAGGTGCGGGGTTATACCCTCTGTCAGGTGCGGGGTTATACCCACTATCAGGTGCGGGGTTATATCCACTGTCAGGTGAGGGGTTATACCCACCGTCAGGTGCGGGGTTATACCCATTGTCAGGTGAGGGGTTATACCCTCTGTCAGGTGCGGGGTTATACCCACTATCAGGTGCGGGTTTATACCCACTGTCAGTGTGGGGTTATACCCACTGTCAGGTGGGGGTTATACCCCCAGTCAGTGCGGGTTATACCCACTGCCAGGTGCGGGTTGCGGGGTTATGCCCGCTGTCAGGTGCGGGGTTATACCCACTGTCAGGTGAGGGGTTATACTCACTGTCAAGTGCGGGGCTATACCATCTGTCAGGTGCGGGGTTATACCCACTGTCAGGTGCGGGGTTATACCCACTGTCAGGTGAGGGGTTATACCCACTGTCAGGTGCGGGGTTATACCCACCGTCAGGTGCGGGGTTATACCCACTGTCAGGTGAGGGGTTATACTCACTGTCAGGTGAGGGGTTATACCCACTGTCAGTGTGGGGTTATACTCACTGTCAGTTGAGGGGTTATACCCACCGTCAGGTGCGGGGTTATACCCACTGTCAGGTGAGGGGTTATACCCACTGTCAGGTGCGGGGTTATACCCACTGTCAGGTGCGGGGTTATACCCACTGTCAGGTGAGGGGTTATACTCACTGTCAGGTGAGGGGTTATACCCTCTGTCAGGTGAGGGGTTATACCCACCGTCAGGTGTGGGGTTATACCCACTGTCAGGTGAGGGGTTATACCCACTGTCAGGTACGGGGTTATACCCACTGTCAGGTGAGGGGTTATGCCCACTGTCAGGTGCGGGGTTATACCCACTGTCAGGTGAGGGGTTATACTCACTGTCAGGTGAGGGGTTATACCCTCTGTCAGGTGAGGGGTTATACCCACTGTCAGGTGCGGGGTTATACCCACTGTCAGGTGAGGGGTTATACCCACTGTCAGTGTGGGGTTATACTCACTGTCAGGTGAGGGGTTATACCCACCGTCAGGTGCGGGGTTATACCCACTGTCAGGTGAGGGGTTATACCCACTGTCAGGTGCGGGGTTATACCCACTGTCAGGTGCGGGGTTATACCCACTGTCAGGTGAGGGGTTATACTCACTGTCAGGTGAGGGGTTATACCCTCTGTCAGGTGAGGGGTTATACCCACCGTCAGGTGCGGGGTTATACCCACTGTCAGGTGAGGGGTTATACCCACTGTCAGGTACGGGGTTATACCCACTGTCAGGTGAGGGGTTATACCCACTGTCAGGTGCGGGGTTATACCCACTGTCAGGTGAGGGGTTATACTCACTGTCAGGTGAGGGGTTATACCCTCTGTCAGGTGAGGGGTTATACCCACTGTCAGGTGCGGGGTTATACCCACTGTCAGGTGCGGGGTTATACCCACTGTCAGGTGAGGGGTTATACTCACTGTCAGGTGAGGGGTTATACCCACTGTCAGTGAGGGGTTATACCCACTGTCAGGTGAGGGGTTATACCCACTGTCAGGTGCGGGGTTATATCCACTGTCATGTGAGGGGTTATATCCACTGGCAGGTGGGGGTTGTACCCACTGTCAGGTGCGGGGTTATACCCACTGTCAGTGCGGAGTTATACCCACTGTCAGGTGCGGGGTTATACCCATTGTCAGTGTGGGGTTATGCCCACTGTCAGGTGCGGGTTGCGGGGTTATGTCTGCGTCAGTGCGGGGTTATACCCACGGTCAGGTGCGGGTTATGCCCACTGTCTGTGTCCTGCCCCTGCCCCTTCCCCTGATCATTCCCCTGATCATTCCCCTGATCATTCCCCTGATCATTCTCCTGACCCCCTGACCCTTCTTCTGACCCTTCCCCTGACCCTTCCCCTGACCCTTCCCTGACCCTTCCCTTGCCCCTTCCCCTGACCCTCCCTGACCCTCCCTGACCTTCCCTGACCGGTCCCTGACTGTCCCCTGATCGGTCCCTGACCTAACCCCTGCCCCTTCTTCTGACCCAGCCCCTGATCCGGCCCCTGACTCGACCCCTGACTCGACCCCTGACCCGACCCCTGACCCGACCACTTACTCGACCCCGGAACCGACCCCTGACCCAGACCCTGACCTGGCCCCTGACCCGGCCCCTGACGCGGCCCCTGACTCTTCCCCTGACTCTTCCCCTGACTCTTCCCCTGACTCTTCCCCTGACTCTTCCCCTGACTCTTCCCCTGACTCTTCCCCTGACTCTTCCCCTGACTCTTCCCCTGACTCTTCCCCTGACTCTTCCCCTGACTCTTCCTCTGACTCTTCCTCTGACTCTTCCTCTGACTCTTCCCCTGACTCTTCCCCCGACTCTTCCCCTGACTCTTCCCCTGACTCTTCCCCTGACTCTTCCCCTGACTCTTCCCCTGACTCTTCCCCTGACTCTTCCCCTGACTCTTCCCCTGACTCTTCCCCTGACTCTTCCCCTGACTCTTCCCCTGACTCTTCCCCTGACTCTTCCCCTGACTCTTCCCCTGACTCTTCCCCTGACTCTTCCCCTGACTTCCCCTGACTCTTCCCCTGACTCTTCCCCTGACTCTTCCCCTGACTCTTCCCCTGACTCTTCCCCTGACTCTTCCCCTGACTCTTCCCCTGACTCTTCCCCTGACTCTTCCCCTGACTCTTCCCCTGACTCTTCCCCTGACTCTTCCCCTGACTCTTCCCCTGACTCTTCCCCTGACTCTTCCCCTGACTCTTCCCCTGACTCTTCCCCTGACTCTTCCCCTGACTCTTCCCCTGACTCTTCACCTGACTCTTCACCTGACTCTTCACCTGACTCTTCACCTGACTATTCTCCTGACTCTTCCCCTGACTGGCGCCTGACCGGCCCCTGACCCCTGCCGACAGGTACGGAGCCGATCGACCCTGATTTTGACATCATGGCTCCGGGTCTGGCCATGGACTACCGGATCTGGGTGGAGGCCGGCAAGGAGGAGTGTTTCTACCAGTACGTCCAGCCGGGAGCACAGTTCTACGTCAGCTTCCATGTGAGCTCCCGGCAACGGCACCGTGTCACGGAACTCCGCCCTCGGCGGAGATCCCGTCCCTCCCGAGGGTGCTGCTACTGCCGCCTGCCGACGTCCTTCCTCTCACAGAAACACCGCTCAACTAGGCCAACTTCACATTGGCAATGTAATGACGATTGCTCTTTGATCCATATATGGCCATAAAAGGCCAATGACGTGTAAAATTAACGTAACAGGTTCCTTTTACTTGTGGAGCTCTATGTTAGTCTGAAATGGTGACATTATTTTGAACGTGTTTGGCGGATGACCCATTAGGATTTTTGAATATTTATTCCGTTCTTTAATGTTTGTAAAATGCAGATATTTACGAAGAAAAGAAATGAAAGGAGACATTTTGCAGTCTTGGGAATGCAAAATAAGCATTCTGCAGTAAATGCGCTTTGCTATTTCTGAAGCGATTTGCTTGTGAGTTGCTTAAAGGGAAATAATGACCTTTTTCCACTAAAATGGAGTTAGCACTTGAAATCGCCAGACGAGATCAAAATATATTGTAAATTCATCACATTTTGCATGAAAACTTTCCTACCGAAAGATATTTCAAGTTAAAGTTGATGAGCGTTCCACACTTTAAACGACCGGTACTTGCACTATTTCTGACCTTTTGTCAAGTACTTTTGGTCCTCATCAAACTGCGGGCTTTTCCCGTATTGGTTTTTTACGCAATGGAGTGGAAAATATATTGTGCGTTCTGCTTGTTGTGATTATATGCCCGGCGATCTTCTAAAACTAACAGCGATTGAAAAAAAGTGGCAATAAAATCGGAAGCTCATCGATGCACATCAACGCGGCATAGTTAGTGGTTGCGACCCTCAATTTTTGAAAATCGATTCATTTGTTTTCAACATTAGGAGTTGTGTATAGTTTGTCTGTGGCTGTATATAACACTATGCTTTATTTTATCATGAAAAATAATAATTTTTCCCAAAAAAACTCACGAACGATAACACAAAACTGGCAATTAAATCAGAAGCTCATCGATGCACATCGACGGCGACCTATTTAGCGTCGTCGATTTGTTTACAAAGTCATTGTCATGCTTCTCGGCGCACTTAACCATTTCGGCGCACTTGGCGAGTTGTTCCTGATTAGTATACCCAAGTCCCGTAGCAGGCTTTGTTAATGACGTCACTGGTGCCATTCTTGTGTAGCATTGCAAAATATATCTGATTTCGAGTTGAAAGCTAATTAAAGACTTATTCAAATTATTGTTTTTAAATTTGAATTTTCTTGTTAATCATTATTAAAGGTATTTTATCACTGTATTTCATAGTAGTTGACACTTCAGAAACTTGTGACGTAATAATATTGTATCCAATATGCATTTCCCTCACCTTTTGCTATTGTGGCGCAGTGCCGAGTGCTTTGCGAATACTAGCTTGCCTGGGGTTCAATTCATTCCGCTCTTATTTTATTCGAGTTGGTATAGTTTGCATGTTGTTGTTATTCATGACTTATACTGATAGTCAGTCATGCATCACGGATGCTTCACGGATTGCTTCAAGTGCTGCTCGAACGCACGCTAGTAGCTCTTTCGTTCTCCATGGCAACCAGGCGTGAGCCAATGAAAAGTCAGAATGTATTCCCTTTCTGGCTTTTGATTGGCTGACGCCCGGTTGCCATGGAGAACGAAAGCGCTACTAGCGGGTGTCCGAGCAGCGCTCAGTTTGATCGGAAATGTCGCAGAGCCTCCACAAATGCCGCACTCGATGTTAACAATGGTAGGGAAGGACGAATTTGTCAATGACCTTCATGAAGTACACAAGGTACTTGTTTTGTATTTTTTCCAAACTTACAACTTTGAATTTGGGAATAATTTTATTTAATTCTTAAATTTAAATAAAATAACTTTAAAAACATAACGGTAGCCTAAAAAATTGTTGCTAACAAAATCAAAAGGTCATTATTTCCCTTTAAAACCTTTATTTGTTACGACTTGTTATAGTTTTGCTGCGCTTGCTACCAAAGTCGTGTGCACTCACGTCGCTAAATAATGGAGTTGTCGATCGAACAAACCGGTTCGGCATCGCCTCTGGCAGTTCAGCTAACCAGCTTACATTCTTTAAAGAATTTAAGCGAAAACATTAGTCAGATTATTTTGTCATCATGGTCCTTCATGGCTAATAAAAAAAAACAGTAATCATGGCTAATCAAAGATTACTGTGTAATTCTGACGCTGACCGCACTATTCCTTTCCATCACGGGAATTTGGAGTCGAAAGCCTTACGTGCTGCTGACATGGCGCCATCCTCCTTGCCAACTTTCCAGCAATGAAGCTGATGGTGACAGATGAGCAGTAGTGAAGGACTACCAGTAGTTAACTGCCGACATTTACCTATCCTTCTAAAACTTCCAATGAAAGCACAGCCCTCCTTTCCGGGTCGCCTCATCGCTGGTGCTGCCACTGGACTTCCTATGATGTCACCACTATGACGACTAATCCTTTGCGACATTACGACTGGAGGGTTTGCTCATAGCGAGGCAATAGGGCACTTTTAGTGATGTTAACTATTGTTAATTGGACATGTTTCGACGTACGCCCTTGTAGGTCATAGGCACTGTTCCATTGCTATTTCAAACGCGATAAATCGCTTGTCACCGATGGACAAAGTTACTTTGAGGCATTTTCACCTATACATGTGTTTTGAGCACTAAACAGTTCAATCGATGGCGCAGTTTTACACGGAAAGCTATTATATGATACTCGCTCGTCCTTCCGTGGTATAAGCCCAGGGGTGTAGGTTCCTATTCAGTTGGAGGCTTCAGCCCCACCAACTGAGGCTTCAGCCCCCCCCCCCCCCCCAACTTTGACGAGGAAGTGGGTCAAGTCCGGGGAGAAATCTGTATTTTGTGAATTTTGATGGTACTTTAAGCGATGTTCTCCCAGCTCAGCCCCCCCCCCCCCCCCTCCAACTTGTCTGGAGAAGCTACGCCTCTGTGTAAGCCGTAAGGGAAAATCTGAATATGAGCGGCCCGGCCCGGCCCGGCCCGGCCCGGCTCGGTCCGGCCCGTGTCGGCGCTTTTAAGAAGCTAACATCTCTGCAACTGCACGTCCCATTGGCAAGCGGGCTTCTTTGCTGAGCAGCCCTATCCAACCTACCCTGTTTGAGACCAGTGCCGACTCACGTGGGTGACTACCACTGCGCGTGGCGCGTGCCGCGTGAGGGGTGTTGACAAGTGTTTTCTCGCAAGAACTCCACAACGGCTGGGCAGATTGTGTGCAAATTTGGTGTGTGGTTATATACCTCTCAGCCGCCGCCTTCCCACAGGTCAAGGGTGGGGTGCCTCTGCACGTGCGCACGTGCGCCCTTTTTTGTATCTCATAAACTACTTGCCCGATCGAGTTGATATTCACCATACATTTCCTTCGCGCTCGCTCGTTCATCGCCAACTACGGCGCCTTACCGGTAACTATGATAAACGGCTTCATTGTTGATAGACATCAATACTGTCGACAGTGTGTTTCACTGTACAGTGTAACCTAACTAAGGCCATTGTACAAAGTGCATAGGCTTTAGCTAAACTGGCATTCGACTGTATACCATGCTTACATCATGATTATGAGAATGTCCGCTCCCTAGCCACATGGTCGCCAAAGGTGTGAATGTGACATCTCCCCCCTCTCCACAGACGCTGCGAGGTGGTGACGGGATGACTGGGTACGCGGTGCGGGACCCCACTGGCCAGCTGGTGCACCCATACCAGTGGAAGAAGCAGTCCGAGTACGAGACCACCTCCGATACGGGCGGCTACTTCACCTCCTGCATCGACAACCAGTTCTCCCGCTTCGCCGGGAAGCTGGTTAACATGTACCTGACCACCTTCAGGTGAGCCTGCGGTGGCGCGACGCCCGGCCAGGTGCCGACCGGACGTCTGGGTACCTCCCAACACTGCCGACAGTCAATATCCGGACCTCCCAACACTGCCGACCGTCAATACCCGGACCTCCCAACACTGCCGACAGTCAATACCCGGACCTCCCAACACTGCCGACCGTCGATACCCGGACCTCCCAACACTGTCGACCGTCAATACCCGGACCTCCCAACACTACCGACCGTCATTACCCCCGGACCTCCCAACACTGCCGACCGTCATTACCCGGACCGCTCAACACTGCCCACCGTCATTACCCGGACCTCCCAACACTCCCGACCGTCATTACCCCGGACCTCCCAACACTGCCGACCGTCAATACCCGGACCTCCCAACACTGCCGACCGTCAATACCCGGACCTCTCAACACCGCTGACCGTCAATACCCGGACCTCCCAACACTGTCGACCGTCATTACCCGGGCCTCCCAACACTGCCGACCGTCAATACCCGGACCTCCCAACACTGCCGACCGTCGATACCCGGACCTCCCAACACTGCCGACCGTCGATACCCGGACCTCCCAACACTGCCGACCGTCAATACCCGGACCTCCCAACACTGCCGACAGTCAATACTCGGACCTCCCAACACTGCCGACCGTCGATACCCGGACCTCCCAACACCGCCGACTGTCAATACCCGGACCTCCCAACACCGCTGACCGTCAATACCCGGACCTCCCAACACTGCCGACAGTCAATACCCGGGCCTCCCAACACTGCCGACCGTCAATACCCGGACCTCCCAACACTACCGACCGTCGATACCCGGACCTCCCAACACTGCCGACAGTCAATACCCGGACCTCTCAACACCGCCGACCGTCATTACCCGGACTTCCCAACACTGCCGACCGTCAATACCCGGACCTCCCAACACCGCTGACCGTCGATACCTGGACCTCCCAACACTGCCGACCGTCATTACCCGGACCTCCCAACACTGCCGACCGTCAATACCCGGACCTCCCAACACCGCCGACAGTCAATACCCGGACCTCCCAACAACGCCGCCGTCAATACCCGGACCTCCCAACACCGTCACTGTCAATACCCGGACCTCCCAACACTGCCGACAGTCAATACCCGGACCTCCCAACACTGCCGACCGTCATTACCCGGACCTCCCAACACTGCCGACCGTCAATAACCGGACCTCCCAACGCTGCCGACCGTCAATACCCGGACCTCCCAACACTGCCGACCGTCAATACCCGGACCTCCCAACAACGCCGACCGTCAATACCCGGACCTCCCAACACTGCCGACAGTCAATACCCGGACCTCTCAACACCGCCGACCGTCAATACCCGGACCTCCCAACACTACCGACCGTCGATACCCGGACCTCCCAACACTGCCGACAGTCAATACCCGGACCTCTCAACACCGCCGACCGTCATTACCCGGACTTCCCAACACTGCCGACCGTCAATACCCGGACCTCCCAACACTGCCGACCGTCAATACCCGGACCTCCCAACAACGCCGACCATCAATACCCGTACCTCCCAACACCGTCACCGTCAATACCCGGACCTCCCAACACTGCCGACAGTCAATACCCGGACCTCCCAACACTGCCGACCGTCATTACCCGAACCTCCCAACACTGCCGACCGTCGATACCCGGACCTCCCAACACTGCCGACCGTCAATACCCGGACCTCCCAACACTGCCGACCGTCGATACCCGGACCTCCCAACACCGTCACCGTCAATACCCCGACCTCCCAATACCGCTGACCGTCGATACCCGGACCTCCCAACACTGCCCACCGTCAATACCCGGACCTCCCAACACTGCCGACAGTCAATACCCGGACCTCCCAACACTGCCGACCGTCAATACCCGGACCTCCCAACACTGCCGACAGTCAATACCCGGACCTCCCAACACTGCCGACTGTCGATACCCGGACCTCCCAACACTGCCGACCGTCAATACCCGGACCTCCCAAGACTGCCGACCGTCGATACCCGGACCTCACAACACTGCCGACAGTCAATACCCGGACCTACCAACACTGCCGACCGTCGATACCCGGACCTCCCAACACTGCCGACCGTCATTACCCGGACCTCCCAACACCGCCGACCATCAATACCCGGACCTCCCAACACTGCCGACCGTCAATACCCGGACCTCCCAACACCGCTGACCGTCGATACCCGGACCTCCCAACACTGCCGACCGTCGATACCCGGACCTCCCAACACCGCCGACTGTCAATACCCGGGCCTCCCAACACTGCCGACAGTCAATACCCGGACCTCCCAACACTGCCGACCGTCAATACACAGACCTCCCAACACTGCCGACCATCGATACCCGGACCTCCCAACACCGCCGACTGTCAATACCCGGACCTCCCAACACTGCCGACAGTCAATACCCGGACCTCCCAACACTGCCGACCGTCATTACCCGGACTTCCCAACACTGCCGACCGTCGATACCCGGACCTCCCAACACTGCCGACAGTCAATATCCGGACCTCCCAACACCGCTGACCGTCATTACCCAGACCGAGACATTGCCTGAGGACGTACGACAGTGTTCAGGGTCCTAATATTTCAAGGAAGAATGGTGTCTGAATATCCTATCAGGGATCAGGGTTACTATAAGCTGGTTTTATGAGTTCCTGGGCACAGTATTGGGTATGTTGAGCAGACCTGCCGATCAATAGGACGTGTTCGCTCAGTGGCTGTTTACCTTATGTGTCAGCTATAATGCAACGACGCTCCATTCGTCCAAATGTTACGCGCTGCGCTGCGCTTTCAATGGGTTGTGGGACAGTTTTGTAAGGTACCAATTTTTGGGGTTCATAAAAACGAGGAAAATTTTTCCTAATATATTTGGTTTGTTGTTATAAACAAATGCGAAATGAATGAACTCAAAAATGATTAAAAACTAAAACAATTAAGCTCATGTCTTTGTAGTTGTGACGTCACGAGTCACGACCATAGTGAAAATCAAAAGTGCCGTCACAAATCACGAGTGTCGTGACGTCACAAACAAAATGAAGAAAGTTGTTTTTCATATGAGCAGTTAAGAGGAAGTTTTAGGACAGAAGGCGGTCTAAGATGTGTGTGAGAAGTATATAGAAAATCGAGAAAAATATGCTGAATTTGTTATGCCTAAAACCCCACTACCTGTCCCCCACCCCATTATAATCGGCTGCCTTCCACAGCGATTATCGTGTTTACATATATCACCGTATTCAAAGCGCCAAAGCGGCGTCCATAGCTATGTCCACCGGTACCACTGACGTCAGTAACACGCCACACAGTAACAAGAGTCCATTCAGCGCAGCCCCAGACCGGTTCTGTTGAATAATGATCGTTATTTCAGCAGATCTATTTCGGCAGTGATGGCGTTCATAGACTCACCATTGATTAACCCGCCATTGATGGGGGGGGGGGGGGGCGATAAACGTCCCCTCTGAAGAACTTTCGCAGTAGCTCGAACACTGCTATGATAGTAGTAATATTTGGTATAGTAATAGCGCTATCAACGTGAGGCTTTGGGTACTTTCTCCTACATCAATCGTACGTCTTCTGTGCAAAAATAAAGCAATTTCGGCGATTTTTTTTTTCTCTCCGAGATATAGGGAATTGAGTGACGTCACTACAAACGAGTTTGACGAACAATTAGCTAAACTTTAAACTCGGCATTGACTGGTGTCTCAACCAAAGGCAGTTTACTGGGGGTAGGGGGGGGGGGGGGGGGCGTTAAACGCCCCTCCCCCTGGTTATCTTCCGAACCAATTATCGCAGCGAGATGATCGCAAGGCGGCATTCGAAAGCTCTCAATGAGACAAATATAAAGCATACTCGAAAGTTTCAAATTGAGGTCACATGTCAGGTCACGGTCAGGTCAAAGGTCAAAATTGAGGTATTTGAGTGTATGGCCCATACTTCCATCCAAAGCCTTCGATTGCGACCATGATCACCCAAAGTGCTGCCAAAGGTGTGATACACATTCCACATGAGCTAAAATGAGATTGTTGGCAAAATTCAAGGTCAATGTCAGGTCACAGAAGGTCACTATGCGCAAACGATCTACGAAAGTCATGCAACACATGTTTTATGGGTTATTTTACACGTATAATTGGATAGTGATCGCTAATTCTAATAGTTAAATAGTTAAATAGTGACTAATTAAATAGTGATCGATAGTGATCGATCTAATTCGATAGTTTAGGACGTCGCTCCAGAAACACCCGAAATATCTCGGGAACTATGCTAGCTTGGAACAAACGGAGAAACGCAATCGAAAGCTATTGCAAAAAATGTTACCGCTTTGGTGTCCTCAAATTTTATGTAAGGTCAATAGTTTAGGCTCCAGAGGTAACCAAAAGTCATGTTGGCATTTTCTTCCCAAAGTTGTTCGTGCATTACTTTTCACCTAATACAGATAGAGCAATAATTGTAACGCCACTGTTTGCCTCGTCCAGACGATCCGAACCATTCTTATGGTGACCGGATCGGGTCAAGTTCAAAATATGCAAGGTCATTTGGCGGCTCAGGTTGGTCATGTTGCATATGGGGACATGCATCTCGACGAGATAAACCCTGTGGTATCAGTCACACGTCTCTAGCTAGCACGTCTCTAGTTCTCCCGTTTGTTCCTTGCATTTCCTAAAATTTCAGGAGGCACATCCAAACGCTCCCCCTCCCCAGCACAGCGCGGGTTACGCCTAACACACTGTGTTCAGTGCTTGGATCCATGTAAAATAGAACGCGCGTGCATCAGCGTTGTCAGCGCTGCAGGAGGAAGCCAAATACAGTTCAGTAAAATTACGGTCTGGCCATTTATGTTACTGGACTAGTGACTAACAGGAGAGTATTTTGTTTTGCTCCCTCGCGCATTTCGCAATTTCTCGTTAACCCGTGCCAATATCGTCCCCAAACTTTCAGTACCCGCTTTCACATCAAGCACCGTTCACTAAACGGCTAAACGTTTTAGCAATGACAAGGACAAAATGCCAATGCCTCTTGTCATTTTCGCACATGCTCCTATTCCGAATTCCAGACGAAAAGTTAACATTTCATTCCAACTGGCCATTTGTGCGTTCAAGTTGTGGAGGGGACAATAAGATATTTGTTTTCTGTTGATCAATCAGTTACATGAATAGAGGTAACTTGTCACGATTAATCACAAATAGTCCATCTGAAGATAATTATAATATAAACATTTAAGGTATCGATATCCCTAATTCTGCACCTTCAAATGGTTCCGCCAACTTGTACGGACAGTCCGTACAAGTTTTTGGAGGTTCGCCAATTTGTACGGACACTGTCCGTACTGTCCGTAGTGGTGGCGACGCCCATGTATGTATTTGAACCCCCTTGCTAATCAGGATGCATACATCCTAACCTGATAGGTGATACATGGTGGTATAACCTGATATGCATACATGGTGTTGCATACTCCTATCTACTATTGCACTTGTTTTTGTATTGAAAGGTTTTGTTTCTTTTCGCAATGCCAGTTTTCCTGCCCGTTGTTTCTGTCATTGATTTTAGTATGCCGCAAATTGCACTGACTTCGTGTGGTTGTTCCAGATATGATGAATGGGAGAAGCATTCCGATGAGTTGGAGCAGTACGACATCGTCGCCTCCAATTTCACGGTCAGTAGTTATCACCAGTCATATTAATGCATGATGTTCAGTCTCGTCCCGCGTCTTTAAAGGGAAATAATGGCCTTTTTCCACAAAAATAGAGTTATTACTTGAAATCGACAGACGAGACCAAAATATATTGTAAATTCATCGCATTTTGCATATAAAAATTCCTTCCGAGAGATATTTCAAGTTAAAGTTGATAAGCGTTCCACACTTATAACGGCCGGTACTGTCAAGTACTTGGTAGCGAATTTCGGTTTCCCATCAAATTCCGGGCTTCTTCCGTATTGTTTGTTGATGAAATGGTGTGGAAAATATCTGTCTGTTGTGATTATGTGCCCAGCCAGCCTTTACAACCAAAAAACATTGAATACAAAGGTAACCAAATTAGCAGTTAAGTTATGCACCCAACGACGGCCTAGTTAGTGGTTGCGACCCTCAATTTTTTTAAAGAAAAAAATGTCGTTATGGCTTTTTAATTTCACCATTAGGAATTTGTATAGATTTGTCTCTGGCGGTATACAATACCTACAGTGCTTCAGCTTATCAATAAAACAACCACTTTTTCCCCACAAAATTAACAAACAATCAAAAAGTGGCAATTCAATCGGAAGTTCATTTATGCACCCAACGGCGACCTATTTAGTGTCGGCGATTTGTTGCAGGGACCAATCAGAGACATTGTCACGCTTCTCAGCGCACTTACTCCATTTGTGATCTTATGACTTGTTTACAAATCAATATTTCATCAAAAAAAGAAAAGCGCCAGATATGTCACACCAGATATAATGATAGATCATACCGTTCGTCACCATATATAAGTACATAGTTTTTCATTTCCCAAAATTTCATTTTCGAAATATTGAAGGATGTTATTTCACTTGTAAATTGAGGTGCGATTAATTTTATACCATATATGTGTCATGTAATAATGCAGGTAAATAAATCAAAAGGTCAATTTTTCCCTTTAACGAGCAGCATGTATCCCAGTTAACGTTTTTTTTTATCGGAACGAGACAATATTATTATTATTATTATTATTATTATTATTATTATTATTATTATTATTATTATTATTATTATTATTATTATTATTATTATTATTATTATTATTATTATTATTATTATTATTATTATTATTATTATTATATGTAGTGGGTTGTCTTTCTAAATGATTGTTTTAATGCTTCCAACTTTGATAGATTCGAATTCGATTAAAACTTATTCGAACTGTTACCACATTGGTAATGTTAAAGCATGGCTCTGACAGCTCTGTAAAACTGATGGTGACAGGACCATATAACACCATGCCCACAATACAACGGATTGCCCGTGATACCTCTCAAGTAGCGTTCCTCAGCCGAAGAGAAAGGCCATCGAACTTTCGACCAAAAACAGTCCATGAACTGGAACAGTATCATGCCTATCCTGAGACAATAACACAGGGCTGAGGGCATGTACCGATTTTAACAGAACTATCTTTGCTTTTCATGATAAGTCATTGGCACACTTTCCATCGGTATTCGAGACAGATCGTGTACTCCTCCTGGTTACGGGTCTCATCCTCTGCGGGCCCCGTCTCCGTCGGACTCTGTCGCTGACATGTCTCCGTGTTGTCTCCTGGTTACGGGTCTCATCCACAGCGGGCTCTGTCTCCGTCGGACTCCGTCTGTGACCTGTCTCCGTGTTGTCTCCCTCAGCGGGCCCCGTCTCCGTCGGACTCTGTCGGTGACATGTCTTTGTGTTGTCTCCCTCAGCGGGCTCCGTCTCCGTCGGGCTCTGTCTGTGACATGTCTCCGTGTTGTCTCCAGGTTACGGGTCTCATCCTCAGCGGGCCCCGTCTCCGTCGGGCTCCGTCTGTGACCTGTCTCCGTGTTGTCTCCCTCAGCGGGCCCCTTCTCCGTCGGGCTCCGTCTGTGACCTGTCTCCGTGTTGTCTCCTGGTCACGGGTCTCATCCTCAGCGGGCCCCGTCTCCGTCGGGCTCCGTCTGTGACCTGTCTCCGTGTTGTCTCCCTCAGCGGGCCCTGTCTCCGTCGGACTCGGTCGGTGACATGTCTCCGTGTTGTCTCTCTCAGCGGACTCTGTCTCCGTCGGACTCCGTCTGTGACATGTCTCCGTGTTGTCTCCTCAGCGGACTCTGTCTCCGTCGGTCTCCGTCTGTGACATGTCTCAGTGTTGTCTCCTCAGCGGACTCTGTCTCCGTCGGTCTCCGTCTGTGACATGTCTCCGTGTTGTCTCCTCAGAACGGACTCGGTCTGGTCGACCACAAGGTGCAGATCGCCAAGCAGTACCTGAGCCACTCCAAGTCCCGCGCTGCCAACGACTGGGAGCTGCTAATCTCCAACAACGCTTACGTCATGCGCTGGTCGCTGATCCAGGTGGTGGTGGTGGTGGCCACCGGCTGCATGCAGGTGTTCTTCGTCCGCAAATTGTTCGACCAACAGACCAAGCCGCGGAATCGGATATGAGGCGGCTGCGGACGGACCGCCTGGGGGCGGACGTGACGTGACCAGTGGCAGGGCCGTCACGTCACGTCACCAGTGTCAGAACGGCAGCTGTGTCAGTGTGTCATGACACTCAGTGTCTGCGCGGGGTGTATGACGAGTGAGTGGTGCGGGGATGTTAGCAGGTGCCGCGCCGCGTGTGGCGAGCATGTCGGTGGGAGCAGGGGAGCGCGCTTCTGTTGTGTTTACGGGGCTGGGGACAGCGCACTGGTGTGAGTTACTCGTGAGCGACCTCAGGGGGCGCCAATGTTTTCCATTGCGTTGTGCTTTTCTATTTTACTGTATTGAGACTTAATGCTCCAGCCATGTGCATTCGCATTGAGTTATCATTTACGTTTCGTAAGTCATCTTTTAAATAATTGACTTCAATAAAGCCATCTTCATCATGGACAAGCGATGTGTGTCGACTGTGTTTCTCGTTGTATAGCTCGTGTCTTTGTGTCTCCCTGTGACGAATCTCATTGTTTTAGACTTTATGCCCCATAAAATCAAATATATCAAAGAATGTGACGTCTGCATCCGTCCATAGCTACTGCTTCAAATGTGAAACAAAGCCAGGCGTGCGTCAGGCGTAATGCAGGTGTCCGAAGTTTGACCTGAAACGGCCGGCGGTGCGCTATCGACGGCTGCCCACCTAACGGTTAACCGAACTCCGCGTCATGTGTCCCGCCATTTAACGCTCTGCAGACATGCTCAACGGCCATAATGTATACTCTAATGACCGACCTGTCGTGGAATGCGTGTGATGGACATGGCTTACCGCCTACCGCACAGGGTGCAGTACACAGAGAAGACTGATATGTTCGATGAGCATGCGTTGGATATTTATGAATGTGTGCTATGCGAGTTGGAGGTGTAGCAATCAACCTACGATATATTTCTTCCACTAAATAGTAGCAAGGGAGGGCGCACCATTGATTTGTTGTTAAATGCTCGGCGTTAATTATGAAGGGACCTTGGTCATTTTCCTTGGGACCTTGGTCCTTTGGTCGATTTTCCCTTGAAGTTTTATGGAAGAGCGGGCCGGCAAAACGGGCACCATAACTGGTTTCTTCATACAGAGCGATGGTACACCCCCCCCCCCCCCTTCATACTGTGTGGTAGGTTATAGTGGACCATGCTAATACCGACCAAAGATCTTAAATGGAACAAGGACTTAAAAACTTAACAATACTTAACAAACAACAATGGAACAATACTTAAAAAGACACTAGGCATATCAGTAGAAGCATCTGACAGGTTTGCCTAAAGTGGCACGTCGCAAACATTTCAACTTCTCCTAAAATATTCAAAACCCTGGTTTTCGGCTCCCCGCCCCGATCTGGGGCAGCATGGACCCGAGTGCGCCCCTGGCCAGGACCGATCCAACTCGGGCCGACCGAGGGGAGGTCAACTCCTACCCGCCGTAACTGACACGTTGCCGGTTGCACACGGTTAAAGTGGACAGTTTATGTGGTCTCGGGAGAGGCTTTTCATTGTAGTCAGTTCACACAGGCATGTGGGAGGAGAAATCTACAGCGACAAACGGTGGTCTAAGGTCAGGACTGTGCCGCACAGTGCCGCAGGGCAAATCGTGGTCGGCTGGGCACGGGACCGCAAACATATCAGATGGTGCCAGAACATGCGAAACAAAGCGACTGAAAACCGCGAAATTTACCCGTCTTTGGTGGTTTTGACCGGACTTTATATGATTATGAGTAGTTATGATGGGTGTATCAACCAGAGACGTAAAATGGTTTAATCTGCATCCGTTTCTAGAAGTTCCTGCATCCGTTTCTAGAAGTGTTTCTAGAATGGGCATTGCACGAACGGTTTACGTTACCAAAAACGAGGATCTACCCACACAGAGGTGACGTGACATTACAATCCGTCAGTCATGCGTCCTGAATAGGTTTGTTCATATTCTACCGCCAAGAGTTTACCTATACAAGACGGTTCCATGTCAAAACGGCTAATCCACCGCCCCTGTCCCTGAGCATGTCGGCAGGGCGACAAAGCAGCCAGTGCAGTCCCTGACCAGGTCGGAAGGACCTCTGAACAGGCCGAATGGGCCACTTGACACACAAGAGGGGCTTCTTGGAAGGTCAGAGGAGTCCCTGGTGAGACCGGAAGGGTCAAATCACTTAGAGGTCCCAGATGAAGATTAAATACAAAGAGGACATACTCCACAATACAAATATTAAAAGCGGAGCTTTCGGGTATATTGTAACACCCTTCGTCAGGGTGCTACAATATACCCGACAGCTCCAATTTGAATTTGTCCTATAGAGTAAGCCCTCTTTGTATTTATATATATATATATATATATATATATATATATATATATATATATATATATATATATATATATATATATATATATATATATATATATATATATATATATATATATATATATATATATATATATATATATACATATATATATATATATATATATATATATATATATATATATATATATATATATATATATATATATATATATATATATATATATATATATATATATATATATACCAGTAGTTTCGGAGCATGGGCCCGTCTGCTAATATGTTCGTTGTTTTAGACCCTCCCTCGGGGGGAGGGGGAGGGGGGGGGGGGGGGGGGGGGGGGGGGTCTAAACAATAAATGTGCAAAATGCAGTGCTTTAGTATTTTCGGCAAAAAATGCAGTCTTTTAGTGCACGGCTCTTCGTGTTTGTTTACATTCCTCGGCAGGCACGCGGCCCGGTGGGCCAAGGCCATAGAGACTGCGGGGGCGCGGTGTTGTGTTCTATAGCCTTGGTTGAGATCAAGGCCGTATATACCGGTTGCGGTTGAGATATCCGCGCACTAGACAACAATATTATTCACGGTATATAAATATACAGTTTTATTGTGGTTATTACCACCACAAACGGCCGTGATTTGTACAGGCCTCTTTCACCCTGACTTAAACACACAGCTGAAAATATAGGTAGGTAATCTGGGTAATCCACTTCAACTTTGTGTTATGCTTTGTAGCACCAAAAAGTAGCGTTGGATGTGTGTCAAATGTGTTGCTTTGTTTCGATGCACACATTTATGTTGTAGGATAATAACATGCATCATAATGTGTGTATACTTCACCTCAGCCTGACCCTGGCCCTCTGAACCAATCTCTTGTCATGCAATGCAATTTGTATCAGTATTGGTATAGTCTCTTCCTTGTATCTTCTAAGTTCTACCACCATTTACAAATGTGAAATATCTTAGCTATAGGGTTAACAACCATGGTTGTGGATGCATCATATCACCAGACTTTTCATGCTATTCAAGATGTAGATGATAATTACTGACACACTAAAGAACATCAATACAAATAGCTTGAAAAGTGTGGTGTCTGGACATCTTGATTACAGTCGTCCATCCTATATGATTATATCTTGTATTTTAATTGAAGTTTGCTTCAAATAGTATACAAAGCATACACAGTTTCAGTTAAGCTATATTTTATATTTGATTAAAATTTGGTTAAACATTGTATATATGATAAACCAGTGTCCCAGGATTCCATTTTTGCTTAGGTGTCAGAGTGGAAAACTCGAGCCCAAAAGATACCATGATAGGGGAAAATTATGCATGTAGAAAATGGTACAATATTGATTTCTGTTTTTAATATAAAAAGCAGTAGTTTTCTTTGAAATCATGTATTTTTAGTCTATATTTATGTCTATTTATGCCTGAATCAATATTACAATTTATAATTTGGGAGTGAACAATTCACACCTAAAATGGGGAGCGAGAGTGCAAAATTATTAACATTTAGGTGTCATTTCCCACACAAATCAACAAATTTTGTGACACTGTGATAAACTGTAAGGTCAATATCTGTGATACCTAACAGACCTCATGGTTGTGGTGGTGTACTGGTGCTTCAGGGCATATATACTACCACCACCATTCATTTTCTGGTATGGTGAAGGTCAAATTAGCAGTGTTGTCAAAGTAACATAATTGTCATCCTATTGCCATTGGCGGTGTAGATGATCACCCTACAAAGCATAGCCACACTGCTAATAGCTTCAGCTTGAACAGTCTGATATTTTGACTTAACCTGCAATTGTACCTTTACCCTATTATATTGCCCTAACAGCTCAACCACTTAAATTGATGGTATAACTTAAAAGATAGTGCAAAGTAGTATAATCAATAATATTGCTTCCTTGATCATTTGCTTCATCTGATCTTGTTTAATCTGCCACAAGTGTTTCACAAACTGTTTTGTGATGGCATTGGACATAGTGTTTGGCTAATTCTAGTTATATGCTTCTGGTGAGAAGCTTCTGGTAGTAAGCTTAATTTTCAGTAATCGTTTTTGATCTGCTGTCAAATATTGTGATTGATAGGTTTTGAGTGCCATAACAGAATACAAATAGAATACAGAACGACAAATAGGTCGCAACAGTGGTACCGTTACATAAGGCGGGCAGTGTGATGGACCCAACAAATTACCGACCGGTGTCTATCCTGTCTGCTGTAGCAAAGGTGGCGGAGAGTGTAGTGTCTCAGCAGCTGATGTCGTACTTACTATCGCATTCTATACTGAGTGATGCACAGCATGGGTTCAGACCCGGGCGTTCTACAGAGTCGGCGGTGTTGGATGCGGTCGGATACTTGATGGGCGGCATGGACAGCGGTCTAGTCGGCTGTCTTACGACAGTTGACACGTCCAAGGCGTTCGACAGCGTCCGACATCCCCGGCTGCTGGGCAAGCTAGGCTGGTATGGCATAGATGGTCATTGGTTCGAGGATTGGTTGAGTGGACGTGTTCAGAAGGTCGGGAGGGCAAAATACTTTTCCGATCTCTCACAGAGTGGTACAGGGGTCATTACTGGGGCCAATTTTATTTTACTTTTTACCAATGACTTAGTATCTTACTTTGATTCTAAAATTGTAATGTACGCGGACGACGTTCAATTTCTTCACAGAGACACCTCGGACAACATTTTGCAGCTCCAAACTCAGGTTCAATCTACAATGGAAAAGGCTCAGCGGTGGTTCATTGAGAATAGCCTAAAAATTAATCCAGTCAAAACTGATCTTGCCTTGATAAAGCATAGATAGAGGCGAGCTCTATCAAATTTTGAAGTTCAGTTTGGTGAGGCCAAAATCAAGCCCTCTGCTAACATTAAGATTTTAGGGGTGGTCGTAGACGGTGGTCTCACTTTTGATGATCACGTTTCATTAGTAATACGTCGCAGTTATGCAACTCTTGGGGGGGGGGGGGTTGTCCAAACTCGCAAAACGGCTACCAAAAGAAGTGAAGAAATTGATAGTCGGGACACTTGGTTCCCACACTTGTCATACTGTTTATCTGCTTGGGCTGGATGTGGCAAGACGCAGCGACATCGCGTTCAAAAAGTGATTAACCATTGTGCACAGGTCGTATTTGGTGTTCGTAGATTGACACATGTGACACAGCTGTTAAACGAGCTAAAATGGCCAAGTGTAGACCAACTGATCAGCGAATGTGACCTGTCGAGAATGCACTTCCTTCTGAACTCCCCCCACGCACCAGTCAGCCTGTGCGAGAATTTTGTATATCGCGGGGAGATTTCTGGAAGGGATACTCGAGCTGTGCAGGCAGGCGCGTTGCAGTTACCCCGGGTTCGCACCGAGCACGCGAGACGTTACTTTAACTACCGCGCAACCAAGCAGTGGAATTTGGCTCCTGCTCATGTTAAAGATACCCGCACAGCAGCGGGATGTCGGAAGTGTGCGAGAAATTGGATTTTAGCCGATACAACAGCGTGAAATGTGTATATGTTCTTTTAGATTTAAGTTTTAGAAGCCTTTACAGCTTTTTATCCTTGGCGAATGTATGTAGGTATATGTGTGTATGTTTGTGTGTGTGTGCGGGTGTGGGCGACGGGCGTGTCTGTGTGTATTGTAATGACGCTAGACTGGAAGAGCCATGAATTGTGGAAGTCCTAAGAAATAAATGATGATGATGAAATGATGAGAACAGAGCTTGAATACCTAACTGAACATTTACATTGTGGCAGAGAAAGGTATACATTACATGTTTTGCTGTATTGTAGTTCTGCTTAAACTGCCAAATTAGGAAACATATTATTATTATCGCTGTTTTGTTGTTGAATACATGAGTTTTTCTGCTTCATATCCACTTGTGAAATAAGTCATCACATATGAATATCTGAACACTTTTCAGGTACAAAACTGGTGTAGAACATGAATGAAAAGTTGAAAGTTATTGTTGAGGAACTCAGCAAAGAACCATTCAATAAGAAGTACAATGTCATCAGTTTTGATGCCTTAGGATCAGAACAACTGCTTCAGGTATGTACATTTATGTTTGCAATTGACCTATGACATGGATACTAATTGCTCCAAATATCAGAGACAAAGTTAAACATTCTATTGTCAGCCCATATAATAGTTGACATGATATGAGGGCCATCTGACCAGTGACTGCTCCATCTCTGGTCTGTACCATCCCCAGTCTGTACCCTCCCCAGTCTGTACCCTCCCCAGTCTGTACCCTCCCCAGTCTGTACCCTCCCTGGTCTTTACCCTCTGCAGTCTGTACCCTCCCCAGTCTGTACCCTCCCCAGTCTGTACCCTCCCCAGTCTGTACCCTCCCCTGGTCTTTACCCTCTCCAGTCTGTACCCTCCCAGTCTGTACCCTCCCAGTCTGTACCCTCCCTGGTATGTACCCTCCCCAGTCTGTACCCTCCCCAGTCTGTACCCTCCCCAGTCTGTACCCTCCCCAGTCTGTACCCTCTCCAGTCTGTACCCTCCCCAGTCTGTACCCTCCCCAGTCTGTACCCTCCCCAGTCTGTACCCTCCCCAGTCTGTACCCTCTCCAGTCTGTACCTTCCCCAGTCTGTACCCTCTCCAGTCTGTACCCTCTCCAGTCTGTACCCTCCCCAGTCTGTACCCTCCCCAGTCTGTACCTTCCCCAGTCTGTACCCTCCCTGGTCTGTACCCTCCCCAGTCTGTACCATCCCCAGTCTGTACCATCCCTGGTCTGTACCCTGCCCAGTCTGTACCCTCCCCAGTCTGTACCCTCCCCAGTCTGTACCATCCCCAGTCTGTACCCTCCCCAGTCTGTACCCTCCCCAGTCTGTACCCTCTCCAGTCTGTACCCTCTCCAGTCTGTACCCTCCCCAGTCTGTACTCCCTAGTCTGTACCCTCTCCAGTCTGTACCCTCCCCAGTATGTACCCTCCCCAGTCTGTACCCTCTCCAGTCTGTACCATCCCCAGTCTGTACCCTTCCCAGTCTGTACCCTCTCCAGTCTGTACCCTCCCCAGTCTGCACCCTCCCCAGTCTGTACTCCTCAGTCTGTACTCCTCAGTCTGTACCCTCTCCAGTCTGTACCATCACCAGTCTGTACCCTCCCCAGTCTGTACATCCCTGGTCTTTACCCTCCCCAGTCTGTACCCTCCCCAGTCTGTACCCTCCCCAGTCTGTACCCTCCCCAGTCTGTACCCTCCCCAGTCTGCACCCTCCCCAGTCTGTACTCCTCAGTCTGTACCCTCTCCAGTCTGTACCATCCCCAGTCTGTACCATCCCCAGTCTGTACCCTCCCCAGTCTGTACCCTCCCCAGTCTGTACCCTCCCAGTATGTACCCTCCCCAGTCTGTACCCTCCCTGGTCTGTACCCTCCCCAGTCTGTACCCTCCCTGGTATGTACCCTCCCAAGTCTGTACCCTCCCCAGTATGTACCATCCCCAGTCTGTACCCTCCCCAGTCTGTACCCTCCCCAGTATGTACCCTCCCCAGTCTGTACCCTCCCCAGTCTGTACCCTCCCTAGTCTTTACCCTCTCCAGTCTGTACCCTCCCCAGTCTGTACCCTCCCCAGTCTGTACCCTCCCCTGGTCTTTACCCTCTCCAGTCTGTACCCTCCCAGTCTGTACCTCCCAGTCTGTACCCTCCCTGGTATGTACCCTCCCCAGTCTGTACCCTCCCCAGTATGTACCCTCACCAGTCTGTACCCTCTCCAGTCTGTACCCTCCCCAGTCTGTACCCTCCCCAGTCTGTACCCTCCCCAGTCTGTACCCTCCCCAGTCTGTACTCCCCAGTCTGTACCCTCTCCAGTCTGTACCTTCCCCAGTCTGTACCCTCTCCAGTCTGTACCCTCTCCAGTCTGTACCCTCCCCAGTCTGTACCCTCCCCAGTCTGTACCCTCCCTGGTCTGTACCCTCCCCAGTCTGTACCATCCCCAGTCTGTACCATCCCTGGTCTGTACCCTCCCCAGTCTGTACCCTCCCCAGTCTGTACCCTCCCCAATCTGTACCATCCCCAGTCTGTACCCTCCCCAGTCTGTACCCTCCCCAGTCTGTACCCTCTCCAGTCTGTACCCTCTCCAGTCTGTACCCTCCCCAGTCTGTACTCCCTAGTCTGTACCCTCTCCAGTCTGTACCCTCCCCAGTATGTACCCTCCCCAGTCTGTACCCTCTCCAGTCTGTACCATCCCCAGTCTGTACCCTTCCCAGTCTGTACCCTCTCCAGTCTGTACCCTCCCCAGTCTGCACCCTCCCCAGTCTGTACTCCTCAGTCTGTACCCTCTCCAGTCTGTACCATCACCAGTCTGTACCCTCCCCAGTCTGTACATCCCTGGTCTTTACCCTCCCCAGTCTGTACCCTCCCCAGTCTGTACCCTCCCCAGTCTGTACCCTCCCCAGTCTGCACCTTCCCCAGTCTGTACTCCTCAGTCTGTACCCTCTCCAGTCTGTACCATCCCCAGTCTGTACCATCCCCAGTCTGTACCCTCCCCAGTCTGTACCCTCCCCAGTATGTACCCTCCCAGTCTGTACCCTCCCCAGTCTGTACCCTCCCTGGTCTGTACCCTCCCCAGTCTGTACCCTCCCTGGTATGTACCCTCCCAAGTCTGTACCCTCCCCAGTATGTACCATCCCCAGTCTGTACCCTCCCCAGTCTGTACCCTCCCCAGTATGTACCCTCCCCAGTCTGTACCCTCCCCAGTCTGTACTCCCTAGTCTGTACCCTCTCCAGTCTGTACCCTCCCCAGTCTGTACCATCTCCAGTCTGTACCATCCCCAGTCTGTACCCTCCCCAGTCTGTACCCTCCCCAGTCTGTACCCTCCCCAGTCTGTACTCCTCAGTCTGCACCATCTCCAGTCTGTACCCTCCCCAGTCTGCACCCTCCCCAGTCTGTACTCCTCAGTCTGTACCCTCTCCAGTCTGTACATCCCTGGTCTCTACCCTCCCCAGTCTGTACCCTCCCCAGTCTGTACCCTCCCCAGTCTGTACCCTCCCCAGTCTGTACCATCCCCAGTCTGTACCATCCCCAGTCTGTACCCTCCCTGGTATTTACCATCCCTGGTCTGTACCCTCCCTAGTCTTTACCCTCCCCAGTCTGTACCATCCCTGGTATGTACCCTCCCTAGTCTGTACCATCCCTGGTCTGTACCCTCCCTAGTCTGTACCATCCCTGGTCTTTACCCTCCCCAGTCTGTACCATCCCTGGTATGTACCCTCCCTAGTCTGTACCATCCCTGGTCTGTGCCCTCCCTAGTCTGTACCATCCCTGGTCTGTACCCTCCCCAGTCTGTACCTTCCCTGGTATGTACCCTCCCCAGTCTGTACCCTCCCCAGTCTGTACCCTCCCTGGTCTGTACCATCCCCAGTATGTACCATCCCCAGTCTGTACCCTCCCCAGTCTGTACCCTCCCTGGTCTGTACCCTCCCCAGTCTGTACCCTCCCCAGTCTGTACCCTCCCTGGTCTGTACCATCCCCAGTATGTACCATCCCCAGTCTGTACCCTCCCCAGTCTGTACCCTCCCCAGTCTGTACCCTCTCCAGTCTGTACCCTCCCCAGTCTGTACCCTCCCTGGTCTTTACCCTCCCCAGTCTGTACCATCCCCAGTCTGTACCCTCCCTGGTATTTACCATCCCCAGTCTGTACCATCCCTGGTCTTTACCCTCCCCAGTCTGTACCCTCCCCAGTATGTACCCTCCCCAGGCTGTACCCTCCCTGGTCTGTACCCTCTCCAGTCTGTACCCTCTCCAGTCTGTACCCTCTCCAGTCTGTACCCTCCCTGGTCTGTACACTCTCCAGTCTGTACCCTCCCCAGTCTGTACCCTCCCCAGTCTGTACCCTCCCTGGTCTGTACCATCCCTGGTCTGCACCCTCCCTGGTCTGTACCCTCTCCAGTCTGTACCCTCTCCAGTCTGTACCCTCCCTGGTCTGTACCCTCTCCAGTCTGTACCCTCCCCAGTCTGTACCCTCCCTGGTCTGTACCCTCCCTGGTCTGTACCATCCCTGGTCTGTACCCTCCCTAGTCTGTACCATCCCTGGTCTGTACCCTCCCCAGTCTGTACCCTCCCTGGTCTGTACCATCCCTGGTCTGTACCCTCCCCAGTCTGTACCCTCCCCAGTCTTCACCCTCCCCAGGCTGTACCCTCCCCAGTCTGTACCCTCCCCAGTCTGTACCCTCCCCAGTCTGTACCCTCCCTGGTCTGTACCCTCCCCAGTCTGTACCCTCCCTGGTCTGTACCATCCCCAGTATGTACCATCCCCAGTCTGTACCCTCCCCAGTCTGTACCCTCCCCAGTCTGTACCCTCCCCAGTCTGTACCCTCCCCAGTCTCTACCCTCCCCAGTCTGTACCCTCCCCAGTCTGTACCCTCCCCAGTCTGTACCCTCCCCAGTCTGTACCCTCCCCAGTCTCTACCCTCCCCAGTCTGTGCCCTCCCCAGTCTGTACCCTCCCCAGTCTGTACCCTCCCCAGTCTGTACCCTCCCTGGTCTGTACCATCCCCAGTATGTACCATCCCCAGTATGTACCATCCCCAGTATGTACCATCCCCAGTCTGTACCCTCCCCAGTCTGTACCCTCCCCAGTCTGTACCCTCCCCTGTCTGTACCCTCCCCAGTCTGTACCCTCCCCAGTCTGTACCCTCTCCAGCCTGTACCCTCCCCAGTCTCTACCCTTCCCAGTCTGTACCCTCCCCAGTCTGTACCCTCTCCAGTCTGTACCCTCTCCAGTCTGTACCATTCCCAGTCTGTACCCTCCCCAGTCTGTACTCTCCTGTCTGTACCATCCCCAGTCTGTACCCTCCCCAGTCTGTACCCTCCCCAGTCTGTACCCTCCCCAGTCTGTACCCTCCCCAGTCTGTACCCTCCCTGGTCTGTACCCTCCCCAGTCTGTACCCTCCCTGGTCTGTACCCTCCCAAGTCTGTACCATCCCTGGCCTGTACCCTCCCTGGTCTGTACCCTCTCCAGTATGTACCCTCCCCAGTCTGTACCCTCTCCAGTCTGTACCATCCCCAGTCTGTACCATCCCTGGTCTGTACCCTCCCCGGTGACGCTGTCTGCAGGGGCTGAACGATGTGTTCGCGGAGATCGACAGCCAGCACGCGATCGACCTGCGGGAGGAGCCGCCAGAGGAGACCGTCCTGCGCATGCTGGCCTTCCTGCGCATCCTCAAGTACCAGCCGCAGGCAGACCCGTGAGTCAGCCCGGGCGCGCTCCGGCTCCCGACTCCCGACCCGTCACCCTGGCTCTGGGCGTCTGACTATCCTGTCTCCCGACTCCCGACTCGTCACCCTGGCTCTTGGCGTCTGACTCTCTATCCCGGCTCCCGACTCCCGACCCGTCACCCTGGCTCTGGTCGTCTGACTCTATCCTGTCTCCCGACTCCCGACCCGTCACCCTGGCTCTGGGCGTCCGACTCTCTATCCTGACTCCCGACTCCCGACCCGTCACCCTGGCTCTGGGCGTCTGACTCTCTATACTGTCTCCCGACTCCCGACCCGTCACCCTGGCTCTGGGCGTCTGACTCTCTATCCCGGCTCCCGACTCCCGACCCGTCACCCTGGCTCTGGGCGTCTGACTCTATCCTGTCTCGACTCCCGACCCGTCACCCTGGCTCGGGGCGTCTAACTCTCTATCTTGTCTCCCGACTCCCGACCCGTCACCCTGGCTCTGGGCATCTGACTCTCTATCCTGTCTCCCGACTCCCGACCCGTCACCCTGGCTCTGGGCGTCTGACTCTATCCTGTCTCCCGACTCCCGACTCCCGACTCCCGACTCCCGACTCCCGACTCCCGACTCCCGACCCGTCACCCTGTCTCTGGGCATCTGACTCTCTATTCAGGCTCCCAGGTCCCGGCTTTGTGCCCCTGATCCCTACTCTGGCCCTAGTCTCCTGGCTGCTGAACCCTACCCTGTGCTTTGGCTAGGTTCTGTCCTCTCCTATCAAACCCTATCACAAATACACTATGCAGATGGGCGGGTCTGCAAGACGGGCACCAATATTGCTGTGTAGTAGCAGGATGTTATTTTACCTGTGACCCTCTAATGGTATTTACTGTTGTTCACTGTTCAGTATGCTGTTTGTGTCCATAGTATGAAAAACCATCAACGTAGTGGCTATTATGGTTTTACTTAAATTACAAAACACAGACAGCAGTTACACTTGAGTGCATACAAGTATACACTAAAAGACGAGTGATGATGGAAAACACTGCATTAAAGTGTGAGTTTTATGTCGGTAACATGTATAACGGTTTGTCGTGACGGTCGTCTGTTCTGTGTGCTGCTCAGGAGCTCGTTCCGGCAAGGCCTGGTGTCCGGGGAGAAGTACATCGTCTACCCGGTCCTGGAGTGGTGTCTGCTCAAGCTGCCCGACCTGAAGAAGCGGGCCTACCTGGCGCGCTACTTGGTCAAGATCGAGATCCCCGGCGACATCCTCACTGACCCGGAGCTGGACGTCACGTACAAACAGGTGGGCTGAGGCGCTCAGAAAATAACACTGGTATCCATAATGCACCGAATATCTTTATTTAGGCATTTACCCTACAATTCCCGAAGTTGGGTGCAGAAGCATCGGGTGCCTGTTTTTGCCTAAGCTGCTCTATATTTGTTTTGTTTGGAACAAGTGTTCTGTATGTGTTGGCGACTTCTGTATGTCTGTGCTGCACCCCCCCCCCCTTCCTTGGCGACCAGCAGTACAAATGACCTGATATCTCTGTACCCAACACACGATTAACCTCACCGCCCCCCCCCCCCCCTCTGCCCAGCAAATGACTGACCTGACCCCTCTCTGCCCAGCAGTATTACTGACCTGACCCCATCTGCCCGGCAGTATGACTGACCTGATCCCTCTCTGCCTGGCAGTATGACTGACCTGACCCCTCTCTGCCCGGCAGTATGACTGACCTGCCCCCTCTCTGCCCGGCAGTATGACTGACCTGACCCCTCTCTTCCCCACAGTATGACTGACCTGACCCCTCTCTGCCCGGCAGTATGACTGACCTGACCCCTCTCTGCCTGGCAATATGACTGACCTGACCCCTCTCTTCCCCACAGTATGACTGACCTGACCCCTCTCTGCCTGGCAGTATGACTGACATGACCCCTCTCTGCCTGGCAGTATGACTGACCTGACCCCCTCTGCCTGGCAGTATGAGGACCTGACCCCTCTCTGCCTGGCAGTATGACTGACCTGACCCCTCTCTGCCTGGCAGTATGACTGACCTGACCCCTCTCTGCCTGGCAGTATGACTGACCTGACCCCTCTCTGCCTGGCAGTATGATTGACCTGCCCCCTCTCTGCCTGGCAGTATGACTGACCTGACCCCTCTCTTCCCCACAGTATGACTGACCTGACCCCTCTCTGCCTGGCAGTATGACTGACCTGATCCCTCTCTGCCTGGCAGTATGATTGACCTGACCCCTCTCTGCCTGGCAGTATGACTGACCTGACCCCTCTCTGCCTGGCAGTATGACTGACCTGACCCCTCTCTGCCCGGCAGTATGACTGACCTGACCCCTCTCTGCCTGGCAGTATGACTGACCTGACCCCTCTCTGCCTGGCAGTATGACTGACCTGACCCCTCTCTGCCCGGCAGTATGACTGACCTGACCCCTCTCTGCCTGGCAGTATGACTGACCTGACCCCTCTCTGCCTGGCAGTATGACTGACTTGACCCCTCTCTGCCCGGCAGTATGACTGACCTGACCCCTCTCTGCCTGGCAGTATGACTGACCTGACCCCCTCTGCCTGGCAGTATGACTGACCTGACCCCTCTGCCCGGCAGTATGACTGACCTGATCCCTCTCTGCCTGGCAGTATGACTGACCTGACCCCTCTCTTCCCCGCAGTATGAGGACCTGATTGAGGAGTTCAAGGCCACTCACAAGGAGTACGAAGCGCTGCGTAACTCAGTGTTCCAGACTGCCGAGCTGAGGAAGGACATCGCTGCCATGGAGGAGGAACGCGAGATCGTCACCAAGAAAATCGAACGCCTCAAGAACAAGGTGCGAGCCGGTTAGATCACTGCTGTGGCGATGCTTGGCATAGCTTTTTGGCAAACTTAGCGTGTCTTACTGTGAGTTGCCTCGTAATTGCCTTGTAATTGGCTCGTAATTGGCTCGTAATTGGATCGTAATTGGATCGTAATTGGCTCGTAATTGGATCGTAATTGGATCGTAATTGGATCGTAATTGCTCGTAAATCATTGTCTTTGTGGACAGCTGGCTTTGCGATTTTGGGCTGGACACAGGCTTGCACGAGCAAAGAACTCAGCATGAAATATAAAGTTTGGCTGACGAAGTCAGCCACGGCACACTGTATGTGTGCTCTGAAAATGAGAACTGCTGCAACTGAGCAGTATGTGACAATGACTATATTACATTTGAAGGACTGGTGGTGAGAACTGGCTGCATATGAGGTGTTTGCACATGGTCAGGTGGATGGTGGAGGGGCACCCGAGCAGGGAGAACTGGTTATACATGAGCTGCTGCGTGTGTCACCTGATGTGTATGTGAGCTGGCCATGTGCGCTCTCACAGGTGGAGGGCCATCCGAACAAAGACGTGCTGCTGGAGTCGGCACGGCGGCTCCGGCTGGAGAAGGATCGCGAACAGGAGCTGGTCAACCAGAAGATGGAACAGGAGCAGGCCATCGCGCGCGCCGACCAGCGCATGGCGCGGCTGCAGGGCCAGCTAAAGGACCTGCGGTCGGCTAGCATGGGGACGACGCCCGAGGGTGAGGGACGCGCCATGGAGGAGGGTGGAGGACGAGGGATTAGGGCGAAAATTCGGGTTTTCATGTTAGAATGTGTCGTCACGAGATGTTCAGCTCCTTTGGCTATCCTCTTTGTCAGTGCACCCGGCTGCCAGGGACGGACTGCGGCGCTAGTTGGCTGGACTGTCCCATGTGCCACTGAGCGGAGATATGTGCCTGTGACTGACCGACTCTCTGTCTGTGTGTCGGTTTGTCAGCGTTGATCCAGCGTCTGGAGGAGGACGTGAACGTGCACAACTACTTGGCCACCGAGAAGCTGCCCAAGGAGCTGGAGATGAAGAAGAAACAGGTGGCCAACCTGGAGAAAGTCGCCAACGTGCCGGCACTCACTGCTCAGGACCTGGAGAAAATCAAGAAAAAGGTCAGTTGTCAGCAGGGATGGCTGAAGTGAATGTTGGCCAGGGAGGTGACTGCGTTAACATCACTCTGACGACTAATGGCTCTGCCACTCTAATTAATAGAGGGACAATGGTAACCAATATTCATCCACAATGCATGTATCAAAATTGTAAGGTTGATTGGCTGATGATTTAGACAGCAGTTCAAGCTATGTATCTGTTTTGATCTGAAAGGTGCCTTTTATCTGATGGCATCTGGAATGTTTTTGTTTGTGTCTGATTGTCTCGGATTGTTGGTTGTAGGCTAAACAAGCAGGTCTCGTGTGAGGTGTTGCCGTGACCGGTCACGCCGTCCTGTTCTCTGCAGGTCTGGTCTCGTGTGAGGTGGTGCCGTGACCGGTCACGCCGCCCTGTTCTCTGCAGGTCTGGTCTCGTGTGAGGTGGTGCCGTGACCGGTCACGCCGTCCTGTTCTCTGCAGGTCTGGTCTCGTGTGAGGTGGTGCCGTGACCGGTCACGCCGCCCTGTTCTCTGCAGGTCTGGTCTCGTGTGAGGTGGTGCCGTGACCGGTCACGCCGCCCTGTTCTCTGCAGGTCTGGTCTCGTGTGAGGTGGTGCTGTGACCGGTCACGCCGCCCTGTTCTCTGCAGGTCTGGTCTCGTGTGAGGTGGTGCCGTGACCGGTCACGCCGCCCTGTTCTCTGCAGGTCTGGCCTCGTGTGAGGTGGTGCCGTGACCGGTCACGCCGCCCTGTTCTCTGCAGGTCTGGTCTCGTGTGAGGTGGTGCCGTGACCGGTCACGCCGCCCTGTTCTCTGCAGGTCTGGTCTCGTGTGAGGTGGTGCCGTGACCGGTCACGCCGCCCTGTTCTCTGCAGGTCTGGTCTCGTGTGAGGTGGTGCCGTGACCGGTCACGCCGCCCTGTTCTCTGCAGGTCTGGTCTCGTGTGAGGTGGTGCCGACGCCGCCCTGTTCTCTACAGGTCTGGTCTCGTGTGAGGTGGTGCCGTGACCGGTCACGCCGCCCTTTTCTCTGCCTCAGATCGGACTGGTGAACAGCGAGGTGGCCCACCTGGTGGAGCAGCGGATGATGGCCTCGGACTCGTCAGACGACAAGCTGGGCATGTTTCGGCAGCAGGCGGCCATCGTGGCCAAGAAGAAGGAGGCCGCCGCCGAGAAGCTGCAGGAGATGCAGCAGGAGCTGCAGCAGATCAAGGACGACCTGGCGGTACGGCCAGACACGGCCATACGACACACCACTACACTGCAACACGGCCATACGACACACCCCTACATCACGGCCATACGACACACCACTACACTACAACACGGCCATACGACACACCCCTACACTGCAACACGGCCATACGACACACCACTACACTACAACACGGCCATACGACACACCCCTACATCACGGCCATACGACACCCCACTACACTACAACACGACCATACGACACCACACTACACTACAACACGGCCATACGACACTACGGCACGGCCATACGACACCACACTACACTACAACACGGCCATACGACACCACACTACACTACAACACGGCCATACGACACTACGGCACGGCCATACGACACCACACTACACTACAACACGGCCATACGACACCACACTACACTACAACATGGCCATACGACACACCACTACACTGCAACACGGCTATACGACACACCCCTACATCACGGCCATACGACACCACACTACACTACAACACGACCATACGACACACCACTACACTACAACACGGCTATACGACACACCACTACACTACATCACGGCCATACGACACCCCACTACACTACAACACGGCTATACGACTCACCACTACACTACAACACGGCCATACACCACACTACACTACAGCACGGCCATACGACATCACACTACACTACAACACGGCCATACGACACCACACTACACTACAACACGGTCATACGACACCCCACTACACTACAACACGACCATACGACACCACACTACACTACAGCACGGCCATACGACACACCACTACACTGCAACACGGCTATACGACACCACACTACACTACAACACGGCCATACGACACACCACTACACTACAGCACGGCCATACGACACCACACTACACTACAGCACGGTCATACGACACACCACTACACTGCAACACGGCTATACGACACACCATTACACTACAACACGGCCATACGACACACCACTACACTGCAACACGGCTATACGACACACCATTACACTACAACACGGCCATACGACACACCACTACACTGCAACACGGCCATACGACACACCCCTACATCACGGCCATACGACACCCCACTACACTACAACACGACCATACGACACCACACTACACTACAACACGGCCATACGACACTACGGCACGGCCATACGACACCACACTACACTACAACACGGCCATACGACACCACACTACACTACAACATGGCCATACGACACACCACTACACTGCAACACGGCTATACGACACACCCCTACATCACGGCCATACGACACCACACTACACTACAACACGACCATACGACACACCACTACACTACAACACGGCTATACGACACACCACTACACTACATCACGGCCATACGACACCCCACTACACTACAACACGGCTATACGACTCACCACTACACTACAACACGGCCATACACCACACTACACTACAGCACGGCCATACGACATCACACTACACTACAACACGGCCATACGACACCACACTACACTACAACACGGTCATACGACACCCCACTACACTACAACACGACCATACGACACCACACTACACTACAGCACGGCCATACGACACACCACTACACTGCAACACGGCTATACGACACCACACTACACTACAACACGGCCATACGACACACCACTACACTACAGCACGGCCATACGACACCACACTACACTACAGCACGGCCATACGACACCACACTACACTACAACATGGCCATACGACATCACACTACACTACAACACGGCTATACGACACACCACTACACTACAACACGGTCATACGACACCACACTACACTACAACACGGCCATACGACACCACACTACACTACAACATGGCCATACACCACACTACACTACAGTACGGCCATACGACACCACACTACACTACAACACGGCCATACGACACCACACTACACTACAGCATGGCCATACGACATCACACTACACTACAGCACGGTCATACGACACACCACTACACTGCAACACGGCTATACGACACACCCCTACATCACGGCCATACGACACCCCACTACACTACAACACGACCATACGACACCACACTACACTACAGCACGGCCATACGACACCACACTACACTACAGCACGGCCGTACGACACCACACTACACTACAACACGGCCATACACCACACTACACTACAGTACGGCCATACGACACCACACTACACTACAACACGGCCATACGACACCACACTACACTACAACATGGCCATACGACATCACACTACACTACAACACGGCCATACGACATCACACTACAACACGGTCATACGACACCACACTACACTACAACACGGCCATACGACACCACTACACTACAACACGGCCATACGACACCACTACACTACAACACGGCCATACGACACCACACTACACTACAACACGGCCATACGACACCACACTACACTACAGCACGGTCATACGACACACCACTACACTACAACACGGCCATACGACACCACACTACACTACAACATGGCCATACGACATCACACTACAACACGGTCATACGACACCACACTACACTACAACACGGCCATACGACACCACATTACACTACAGCACGGCCATACGACACCACACTACACTACAACACGGCCATACGACACCACACTACACTACAACACGGCCATACGACACCCCACTACACTACAACACGACCATACGACACCACACTACACTACAACACGACCATACGACACCACATTACACTACAACACGGCCATACGACACCACACTACACTACAACACGGCCATACGACACCCCACTACACAACACGGCCATACGACACCCCACTACACTACAGCACGGCCATACGACACCACACTACAACACGACCATACGACACCACACTACACTACAACACGACCATACGACACCACATTACACTACAACACGGCCATACGACACCACACTACACAACACGGCCATACGACACCACACTACACTACAACACGGCCATACGACACCCCACTACACTACAGCACGGCCATACGACACCCCACTACAACACGGACATACGACACCACACTACACTACAACACGGCCATACGACGCCACACTACACTACAACACGGCTATATGACACCACACTACACTACAACACGGTCATACGACACCACACTACACTACATCACGGCCATACGACACCGCACTACACTACAACACGGCCATACGACACCACACTATACTACAGCACGGCAATACGACACACCACTACACTACAACACGGCCATACGACACCACACTACACTACAACACGGCCATACGACACCACACTACACTACAACACGGCCATACGACACCACACTACACTACAACACGGCCATACGACACCCCACTACACTACAGCACGGCCATACGGCACCACACTACAACACGGACATACGACACCACACTACACTACAACACGGCCATACGACACCACACTACACTACAACACGGCTATACGACACCACACTACACTACAACACGGTCATACGACACCACACTACACTACATCACGGCCATACGACACCGCACTACACTACAACACGGCCATACGACACCACACTATACTACAGCACGGCAATACGACACACCACTACACTACAACACGGCCATACGACACCACACTACACTACAACACGGCCATACGACACCACACTACACTACAACACGGTCATACGACACACCGCTACACTACATCACGGCCATACGACACCACACTACACTACAACACGGCCATACGACGCACCACTACACTACAACACGGTCATACGACACCACACTACACTACAACACGGCCATACGACGCACCACTACACTACAACACGGTCATACGACACCACACTACACTACAGCACGGCCATACGACACTACACTACACTACAACACGGCCATACGACACCACACTACAGCACGGCCATACGACACACCACTACACTACAGCACGGCCATACGACACCACACTACACTACAACACGACCATACGACACCACACTACACTACAACACGGCCATACGACACCACACTACATTACAACACGGTCATACGACACCACACTACACTACAACACGGCCATACGACACCACACTACACTACAGCACGGCCATACGGCACCACACTACAACACGGCCATACGCCACCACACTACACTACAGCACGGCCATACGCCACCACACTACACTACAACACGGCCATACGACACCACACTACACTACAGCACGGCCATACGACACCACACTACACTACAACACGGCCATACACCACACTACACTACAACACGGCCATACGACACCACACTACACTACAACACGGCCATACGACACCACACTACACTACAACACGGTCATACGACACCACACTACACTACAACACGGTCATACGACACCACACTACACTACAACACGGCCATACGACACCACACTACACTACAACACGGCCATACGACACCACACTACACTACAGCACGGCCATACGACACTGCAGCACGGCCATACGACACCACACTACAATACAGCACGACCATACGACACACCACTACACTACAGCACGGCCATATGACACCACACTACACTACAACACGGCCATACGACACACCACTACACTACAACACGGTCATACGACACCACATTACACTACAACACGGCCATACACCACACTACACTACAGCACGGCTATACGACACACCACTACACTACAACACGGCTATACGACACCACATTACACTACACCACGGCCATACGACACCACACTACACTACAACACGGTCATACGACACCACACTACACTACAACACGGCCATACGACACCACACTACACTACAGCACGGCCATACGGCACCACACTACAACACGGACATACGACACCACACTACACTACAACACGGCCATACGACACCACACTACACTACAGCACGGCCATACGACACCACACTACACTACAGCACGACCATACGACACACCACTACACTACAACACGGCCATACGACACCACACTACACTACAACACGGCCATACGACACCACATTACACTACAACACGGCCATACGACACCACACTACACTACAGCACGGCCATACGACACCACACTACACTACATCACGGCTATACGACACCACACTACACTACAACACGACCATACGACACTACAGCACGGCCATACGACACCACACTACACTACATCACGGCCATACGACACCACACTACACTACAACACGGCCATACGATACACCACTACACTACAACACGGCCATACGACACCACACTACACTACAACACGACCATACGACACCACACTACACTACAACACGGCCATACGACACCACACTACACTACAACACGGACATACGACACCACACTACACTTCAGCACGGCCATACGCCACACCACTACACTACAGCACGGCCATACGACACCACACTACACTACAACACGGTCATACGACACCACACTACACTACATCACGGCCATACGACACCACACTACACTACAGTAGGGCCATACGACACCACACTACACTACAGCACGGCCATACGACACACCACTACACTACAGCACGGCCATACGACACCACACTACACTACAACACGGCCATACGACACCACACTACACTACAACATGGCCATACGACACCACAATACAATACAACACGGCCATACGACACCGCACTACACTACAACACGGCCATACGACACACCACTACACTACAACACGGCCATACGA
This sequence comes from Chirona hameri, assembly GCA_036785665.1. NCBI lineage: Eukaryota > Metazoa > Arthropoda > Thecostraca > Balanomorpha > Balanidae > Chirona > Chirona hameri. The sequence continues at coordinate 88,318 of JAXIVJ010003269.1, forward strand.
CACCACACTACACTACAACACGGCCATACGACACACCACTACACTACAACACTGCCATACGACACCACACTACACTACAACACGGTCATACGACACACCACTACACTACAACACGACCATACGACACCACACTAAACGCACCACAGCACAGTCACATTACACTGTATCAACTGTTTCTGGCTGTCGTGTATTTTGGTGAAACATAATTAAATATATGTGATGTTTGAAGCCTATTGAATCATCTAGCGATTTACGTCCAGTTGCAGATTTATTTAAAGCAGTTGGTGAAGGGAGGGGGGAAGGTGTTGTGTCATCATTAACCTGATTCCCCTGTTCCTGTGTTCATCCAGATGTTGTCAGAGCAGGGTGGACAGGCCGGGCAGGCAGGGTTCAGGATCTTCTCTTCTCCCAATGAGCCCAAGCCTCTCTGGACTGGCTTAATATGCGTTTTTCTCTTGCGCTGTACTGCAGACCTTGTTTGTCCTCTGCTAATATCCCTTCTGCTTGTCTCCTTTTGTGACCCCCCCCCCCCCCCATTGCCTGCCTCCTACTCTGACCTTCCTTTCTGCTGCCTTTTATGACTCATGCTGTGACCCTCCTGCTGTGACCCTCCTGCTGTGACCCTCCTGCTGTGACCCTCCTGCTGTGACCCTCCTGCTGTGACTCCTGATGTGACCCTCCTGCTGTGACCCTCCTGCTGTGACCCTCCTGCTGTGACCCTCCTGCTGTGACTCCTGATGTGACCCTCCTGCTGTGACCCTCCTGCTGTGACCCTCCTGCTGTGACCCTCCTGATGTGACCCTCCTGCTGTGACCCTCCTGATGTGATCCTGATGTAACCCTCCTGCTGTGGCCCTCCTGCTGTGACCCTCCTGTTTTGACCCTCCTGCTGTGACTCCTGTTTTGACCCTCCTGCTGTGACTCCTGCTGTGACCCTCCTGCTGTGATCCTTCTGATGTAACCCTCCTGCTGTGACCCTCCTGCTGTGACCCTCCTGTTTTGACCCTCCTGCTGTGACTCCTGTTTTGACCCTCCTGCTGTGACTCTCCTGCTGTGACCCTCCTGCTGTGACCCTCCTGCTGTGAACCTCCTGCTGTGACCCTCCTGCTGTGAACCTCCTGCTGTGACCCTCCTGATGTGACCCTCCTGATGTGACCCTCCTGCTGTGACCCTCCTGCTGTGATCCTCCTGCTGTGACCCTCCTGATGTGACCCTCCTGATGTGACCTTCCCGCTATGACCCTCCTGCTGTGACCCTCCTGCTGTGACCCTCCTGCTGTGACCCTCCTGCTGTGACCCTCCTGCTGTGACCCTCCTGATGTGATCCTCCTGCTGTGACCCTCCTGCTGTGACCCTCCTGCTGTGACCCTCCTGATGTGACCCTCCTACTGTGACCCTCCTGTTGTGACCCTCCTGATGTAACCCTCCTGCTGTGACCCTGCTATCCGCCGTTTCAGGAGAAGCAGGGGGAGCTGGAGCAGCAGGGCGGCGCGGATGGCACTGTGCGCGGCGATGACTTCAAGCAGTACGTGCACCAGCTGCGCGGCAAGTCGGCCGTCTACAAGAAGAAGCGGCTGGAGGTGGGCGAGCTACGCGCAGAGTTCGGCGTGCTCAGCCGTTCGCTGGAGATCCTCAAGGGCAAGGACGCCATCATCGCCAACATGGTGGTGAGTACAAAGTACAGCACGACAGGGTGGACAGCCAGAAAGTGGAGAAGAAACGGGTGGCCAACCTGGAGGAAGTTACTGGCTTTCTTACTGGCTTTTGGTGACGTCCGGTAACGGCTCTGTAATGCAGCTGGCATATTGTGGTGCTTATGGTTTGCCTTTAACAAATAAAATAAGCTTTTGAAGAAAAAATTACAATAGTATTTTGCTTAATGTGTAAAATTGTGTTTGAAACTTTGCTCAGCTCTATGCAGGTTAATGCTCTTCATCATAATCCTGTGTGAAATAGCTGCACGTTTCGCGTCGCCATTACGCAGCTGAGATCGTCATCCTGTCCATGGGCTGCAGGCTGACATGGAGAAGGAGCAGGGAGTGAGTGGCATCAGCAGCACTCAGGAGCAGCTGGAGCAGGCCTCCGAGAGCAAGGCCAGTCTGGACGAGCAGAAGGGGGAGAAGCTCAACGACATGTCCACCATGGTGCTCCGACTCAACGAGAAGATCGCACAGCGCAAGGCCAAGCTGGCGCCCATCATTAAAGGTGAGACTCGTGTGCAGACGTTCGGATGTGATGTCAGGGCTTGTGTGCTATAAAGATGCACTGTCTATTTACGTAATAGTTATGCTATTATGTAAACAATGACGTAAATAATACGTAAATGATGTAATGTGCTGGGCCGGGATTTTTTTTTTATAGATAAAGCGTTTTTATGAATACCTTGCTATCATTAAATAATCTATTGAATTGCGCTGACACTGATAAACTCGCCAACTGTGGTCGCCACCGGTCCTTGGCGCCATCCTTTTCTGACCAATGTGCAACCCAGCGTCTCTGCATTGGCAGACTGTGTCCCCCTGTGACCTGTGTGTATCACGTCAGCGTCTCTGTGTGTCCCCTGTGACCTGTGTATCACATCAGCGTCTCTGTGTGTACCCTGTGATCTGTGTGTATCACGTCAGCGTCTCTGCTGTGTCCCCTGTGACCTGTGTATCACATCAGCGTCTCTGTGTGTACCCCTGTGACCTGTGTGTAACACGTCAGCGTCTATGTGTGTCCCCTGTGACCTGTGTGTATCACGTCAGTGTCTCTGCTGTGTCCCCTGTGACCTGTGTATCACATCAGCGTCTCTGTGTGTACCCCTGTGACCTGTGTGTAACACGTCAGCGTCTATGTGTGTACCCTGTGACCTGTGTGTAACACGTCAGCGTCTCTGCTGTGTACCCTGTGATCTGTGTATAACACGTCAGTGTCTCTGTGTGTACCCTGTGATCTGTGTGTATCACGTCAGTGTCTCTGTGTGTATCACGTCAGCGTCTCTGTGTGTCCCCTGTGACCTGTGTATCACGTCAGCGTCTCTGTGTGTCCCCCTGTGACCTGTGTATAACACGTCAGTGTCTCTGTGTGTACCCGGTGATCTGTGTGTATCACGTCAGCGTCTCTGCTGTGTCCCCTGTGACCTGTGTATCACATCAGCGTCTCTGTGTGTACCCCTGTGACCTGTGTGTATCACGTCAGCGTCTCTGTGTGTACCCTGTGATCTGTGTGTAACACGTCAGCGTCTCTGTGTGTCCCCCTGTGACCTGTGTGTATCACGTCAGCGTCTCTGCTGTGTCCCCTGTGACCTGTGTATCACATCAGCGTCTCTGTGTGTACCCCTGTGACCTGTGTGTAACACGTCAGCGTCTATGTGTGTCCCCCTGTGACCTGTGTGTATCACGTCAGTGTCTCTGTGTGTACCCTGTGATCTGTGTGTATCACGTCAGCGTCTCTGCTGTGTCCCCTGTGACCTGTGTAACACGTCAGCGTCTCTGCTGTGTCCCCCTGTGACCTGTGTGTATCACGTCAGCGTCTCTGCTGTGTCCCCTGTGACCTGTGTATCACGTCAGTGTCTCTGCTGTGTCCCCTGTGACCTGTGTATCACGTCAGCGTCTCTGCTGTGTCCCCTGTGACCTGTGTATCACGTCAGCGTCTCTGCTGTGTCCCCTGTGACCTGTGTATCACATCAGCGTCTCTGTGTGTACCCCTGTGACCTGTGTGTATCACGTCAGCGTCTCTGCTGTGTCCCCTGTGACCTGTGTATCACGTCAGCGTCTCTGCTGTGTCCCCCTGTGACCTGTGTGTATCACGTCAGCGTCTCTGTGTACCCCTGTGACCTGTGTGTAACACGTCAGCGTCTATGTGTGTCCCCCTGTGACCTGTGTGTATCACGTCAGCGTCTCTGTGTGTCCCCTGTGACCTGTGTGTAACACGTCAGCGTCTCTGTGTGTCCCCTGTGACCTGTGTATCACGTCAGCGTCTCTGTGTGTACCCCTGTGACCTGTGTGTAACACGTCAGCGTCTCTGTGTGTCCCCTGTGACCTGTGTATAACACGTCAGCGTCTGTGCTGTGTACCCTGTGACCTGTGTATCACGTCAGCGTCTCTGTGTGTACCCCTGTGACCTGTGTGTAACACGTCAGCGTCTCTGTGTCCCCCTGTGACCTGTGTGTATCACGTCAGCGTCTCTGTGTGTACCCCTGTGACCTGTGTGTATCACGTCAGCGTCTCTGTGTGTACCCTGTGACCTGTGTGTATCACGTCAGCGTCTCTGCTGTGTACCCTGTGACCTGTGTGTATCACGTCAGCGTCTCTGCTGTGTCCCCTGTGACCTGTGTGTATCACGTCAGCGTCTCTGTGTGTACCCCTGTGACCTGTGTATAACACGTCAGTGTCTCTGTGTGTACCCTGTGATCTGTGTGTATCACGTCAGCGTCTCTGCTGTGTACCCTGTGACCTGTGTGTATCACGTCAGCGTCTCTGCTGTGTACCCTGTGACCTGTGTGTATCACGTCAGCGTCTCTGCTGTGTACCCCTGTGACCTGTGTGTAACACGTCAGCGTCTGTGCTGTGTGTACCCTTCTGACCTGTGTGTAACCCAGCGTCTCTGTGTGTCGGCAGAGCTGCGTGGAATGCGGCAGCAGAGTCAGGAGGTTACCATTGACTACGAGGAGAAGAAGCACGCCTACGACTCGATGGCCGCCGGACTGGAGAGCAACAACGCCAAACTGGAAACGGTGCCGTCTTCAAACCTGAACCTTACGTCGAACTATTATGTCAATTAGTTGTTAGTTCGAATCCTTAGAATCCTTATAATTTAGTTAGAACTCTTCGCCCAGTAAAACTTATTAAACGTCTCTTAACAAAACATGTATCTGTTCTTACCATGTGCAGCCTTGAAATATAAGCAACCGCATTTGAATAGCCTGTATCCATGTTGCTGCGCTGCATCCTGCTGCTGTATATTTGCTGTAAGAGTTGTTGGACCGTTCAGGGCTGTAATACGCCGCTTTGTCTCATGATACCCGCTCTGCTTGCCTGTCGATCTGTCTGTGTGTGGAATTAGAGCAGGAGGTTCGACAGTCTTATGATGTATCTGTCTGTGGGGGAGCAGGAGGTTCGACAGTCTTATGATGTTTGTATGTCTGTGTGGGGGAGCAGGAGGTTCGACAGTCTTATGATGTTTGTCTGTCTGTGTGGGGGAGCAGGAGGTTCGACAGTCTTATGATGTTTGTATGTCTGTGTGAAATTAGAGCAGGAGGTTCGACAGTGTTATGATGTTTGTCTGTCTGTGTGGGGGAGCAGGAGGTTCGACAGTCTTATGATGTTTGTATGTCTGTGTGCGGGAGCAGGAGGTTCGACAGTCTTATGATGTTTGTATGTCTGTGTGCGGGAGCAGGAGGTTCGACAGTGTTATGATGTTTGTATGTCTGTGTGCGGGAGCAGGAGGTTCGACAGTCTTATGATGTTTGTATGTCTGTGTGCGGGAGCAGGAGGTTCGACAGTGTTATGATGTTTGTCTGTCTATGGGGAGCAGGAGGTTCGACAGTCTTATGATGTTTGTATGTCTGTGTGCGGGAGCAGGAGGTTCGACAGTGTTATGATGTTTGTATGTCTGTGTGCGGGAGCAGGAGGTTCGACAGTCTTATGATGTTTGTATGTCTGTGTGCGGGAGCAGGAGGTTCGACAGTGTTATGATGTTTGTCTGTCTATGGGGAGCAGGAGGTTCGACAGTGTTATGATGTTTGTCTGTATGTGTGGGGGAGCAGGAGGTTCGACAGTCTTATGATGTTTGTCTGTCTGTGTGGGGGAGCAGGAGGTTCGCGACATGACGAGGGAGCTGGCCGAGTCCGAGTCGCGCATGCACTGGCTGACGGCGCAGCGCGAGATCCTGGAGGCGCAGAAACTGATGGCCGAACAGGAGACCAAGCTGTACACCGAGAAGGGCAAGGGCAAGTCCCGGCGCGACCAGCTGCAGGTGGGTGCCTGCAGCGCAGACCACTGACCGCCGGTCGGCCAGGGAGGCGGTCTGGGACTGCGGCCGCCGATGGATGGACTTTGTGGCCCTGGCCGTAGAAATTATTAATTTTTACTTACTTTTTTAATTTTATGCACGGTATAGCTAGCTATGAAGAGTATGATGAACTTTTAACAACGCAGATTAACATCGACTGGACCAGGAAAGGAAGAACTGACTATTCCTATGCACAGTAGACCACGTCGTCATTTTCCGAATTCAGACTTCAGATTTGGCGGAGTGATTTTTTTATGTCTTGGTATGTTCCTAACATGATACAAAAATAATTTTCAAAAAATTTGAAAATGTATCCTATTGGGTTTTGTGATTTGTAAACCATTGCAAACGTCGTTTCGGCGTTGAAGTCTCCCGTTGTAAACTTATTGGTGTTATCGTCCGGTAAAACACTTATGATATTGTTATTGTTCTTCGTCATTTTACAGATCGGAAATTGCAGTGGGTGACTTAAAGAGTACATTTAAGTTCTTTTAGGGTTTCTAAAAGTGTAGGCAAGGCTATTTGGCAGTCATACAGGCTTAAGTGGTGGGTTTTGGTGGCACTTTTTGCACTTATGCCAAAGCACCTATCTACCTAATTAAGGATATTTTAGCACAGTAACTGGCGGAAATTGAACACAATGTTAAATCGGAACTCTTTTGGATTGGAACTCGTTCAATGTCATGTGGCCGCAAATAGCTGTTATTATTGTATAATAGTCTAGTTATGCCCTATCTCAATTATTGCTGCCTTATTTGGGGAAATTCGGCGCAAACATTACTCAATAAACTATTAATTCTTCAGAAGAAAGCAGTTAGGATTATTGACAATCAACATAGGATTGCCCACTCGAACCCAATATTTCTTAAACTTCAGCTACTTAAACTTACAGATATTGCTAAACAACAGTCCATTCTTGTAATGCATAGTGTCACTATCCGAGAAGCTCCAACCTTGATTAGATCACTCTTCAATTTATCTCCGCCTAACCATCGTGGATCTAGAATAACACGTCACTTCATTGAAATATTTACTAGGAAACTTTACCGCATCCGCACAATAGCTTGGTTTGGTCCACGTCTATGGAACTCTTCAATATCATCTGTTTCCCACAACTTAATGCGATTCCCCGTTCTAAGCAACTTATAAAAAATATCACCGAACGTCAAATTCTGGAGGAATATGGCGAAAACAATGCGGTAGTGACAGCATTATAATACTTAATTGTTAGTAATATCAGTGTAGTTAACAACATTTCACGAGTTTAAACACATTACATGAATAAATATAGAGCTTCTATATAGAATTTGCTGATGTACATATACATCGCGATTGTAACACCTTTCATGTTAATTCCAAAGAACAATGTGAGATATTCTCGGATTACATATTTGTCCTATATATCATAATTACCTTCCCTGTCATATATCACCTGTCATGTAATCACCTTTCCTGTCATATTATCCACAGACGATCCATTATCATTTCCTACCATATAATACCAGATATATTATTATATGGTATATCATTAGGTATATACCCATTGATTGGCGCTGGCTTTGAGATCTCTACTCAGCAACACGCTACGCTTAGCTGAGTGGGGTCCACAAAGTACCAGCAAGAAAACTTGAAAATAGACCAGAATTTGTCCTCCGCCCTGTATGACTGATATCCCCTTTACTAACACAGTGAATGAATCCATCCTCATCCTGTCCTGGATGAGGATGAGTGAGGATGATATCCTGGGACGTAGTTGGGGGGTAGTCATTTGCTGTTTTCAACAATGCCTACTTTTCGCCTGCTTTTATATCACCACATCTAACACCCAAACTACCTCTCTTCATATATTTTTTATGTTTGTTTCCATTTCTTAGCTGGGAGTGCCGCGACATTTTCTCTTTTGTTCTCTGGTGTTAACTTAAGGTGTCGTGCGTCGTTGGGATCGAGGGCGGGGCACTCCTGGTCACCTATTAATGGGTGGCGGTTATATATTTATTTTTGACAGTTGCATTGTCGCCTAGCGCATCATCGAGCGATGTCTTGGTAGAAAAATCGCGAGTTTATGCATTCCAAGCGTTCGCAGATGTCGTTGGGAGATAGACGTGT